>PVKZ01002496.1:0-218882 GCA_004027375.1 Macroglossus sobrinus
TTTTCGGGCCCGAAACTCCGCTGCTGTTTGCCGAAGGCCCGGGAGATTGCGGCACAGCGTTAGGAATAACGCCTCAGTGCCCTCCGCTCCGCTGCCTTCCCCAGAATGGCCACGAGACGGCAGCAGAGGGTAAGGAATCGCGTTTCCTGACCCAAACTCTGCTGCTATTTGCCAAATGCCCACGAGATTGCAGCGCAGCATAAGGAATACGGAGTCAATTTTCCGGTCCCTGTTGCTATGTTCAAAACAGACACGAGATGGCAGCAAAGTAGAAGAAATAACATTTTGTGACCCAAGGACTAGCGTTTCTTTACCAAACTCTGCTGCTATTCCCGAAATTTCCACAAGACGGCTGCAGAGCTTAAGGTATAAAGTTTCATGACCCAGACTCTGGGGCTATATGCAAAATCCCCAGCATTTAAGACCAGAGCTTAAGGAATAATAGGTCAATTTTTTGTACCCACCTGCTATTTTCAATGTGTTCACTAGATGGCAGCAAAGGATAAGAAATACCGTTTCGGCACTGAAATATGGTGTTATTTGGTAAATGTTCAGGAGATAACACCAGAGCATCGGGAATAATGGTTCGATTTCCTACGCTCTGGCGCTATACCCAAAATTTCCACTTGATGGCAGCAGAGGACAAGGAATCACATTTAATGACCCAAAGTCTCTTGGTATTTGCGTAATGATTCAAAGCTAAGAAATACCGCAGCACAAAAAATGGCTCCTAGTCATTCCTACTAGTTTAAATCCCAGTATTTGGAGAGGGAGATGTAACAGGCAACTGAATTCTCAAATGATCATTTATTTTTTCGGTGGGGACATCTGCTGATCACAGTCAGCATTGCGCCTTCTCTAACAGTTTTACTATACCAGAGCATGGCCTCTTATAATACTCTGATATAGCTAAATGCTGTTTTAGCTGCTCCTCTATTTCATGTTTGCTTTTTTCTCAGGGCTTTCACCACATACTCTCAGAACATAGTCTGTCCCCTGTAAGTTACTGTCAGCTACCTGTCCCTTCCATCAGTTCCACACTCAGTCATCACGGGAAGTGGAAGGGGCCATATAGTCACATTGGGAGTACTGGGCAGATTCAGAATTAAATATTTGCCTACTCCAGATTGACTTATCACTATTAAAAGAAATAATTGTTTGTCCTTTGGGTCAAGTCAGAGATTTCGGGGATTTCTCTGCTATAACATGTAAATGAATTAAGCTACAAAAGAGATTTCCTGAATTTTGGTTTGGTAAAGATGTTTACCATTAAACACAGGTCATGGTAGGTAGTCACATCCTAGGCCTGTAGCTTTGTTTTCAAAGGTCAATCTTTGCTTAAAGTGAGCCTGTCTGTGTATTTTGTTGTTGTTGTTTTTGCAACTAAGATTAAACCCTTTGGAATGTCAGTGACTTCCTTTTCCAGGGACCTGAAGGCACAGCCTCCTCACCAGAGCATAGACCACAGAGCCCCTCATGGATTTTCTCAATCCCTTGAGATTTTGCTTCCTGGCAAGTGTTGTCAGTTTGGTTCAAAGAAACTCATACAAATTATCTGCAGGTTTCAATGTTTTCAATAGAGCTCATACAACTTAACACCAACAATCCGCAGAGATGGGAGCAACAGAGAGCTAAGTAGAAGGGGTCAAGTCTCAAATACTCATAAGGACTTGTGGAGAGCTCTCTAGATGCTGTGCGTGCTGGGTGAAAAACAACTTCAATCTAGAAAAAGGTGAACAGAATGCTAGCTGACCTCCTCACCCACAAAGAAGAAAATAGAAAAAAAGAAAAAACTATCTGTGGGTCAGAGCTAGGAAAATGTGAATCCCTCGCCTTTTCACTGTTCTTACTCCCCACAAAGGTAATAAGTTGACTTCCTGAATAAGGTCAAAACCGACAATTTAGGTGTGGAGAAATGTTTATCGAATAGGATTTCAATTTCAGTATAACTGAGATTAAGCTCTACTGCTGATAACTAACCAGCTCTACTGGTGGCTTCGACTTGTGTAACTCTTACGATTATTTCTAGCCCCAAATGGCAAGATCACGTTTGCTACGACAGCAACTGAAATGTGTCGGGTGTACATTAAATTATTATATGGTTTCCTTATTTAAAAAAGCAGTAGACGAATATGTAACAGGAAGAATTTAACAGTTTTGAGGACACTTACTATTCAATATAGGAATGGATGAGGCAAGATAACTTAAAATACGATAAAACCTATGCTAAATTTAAAGTTTACAAGGAAGAATTAAAGAAAGACAAACATTTGAAAAGATAGGACATTTCATTTTTAATCGGTCAAAAAAAAAGTTCTGGACAACTTCAAACTCCACACACAAAAAAGCTGTGGTCACTCACACATTAAATATAATTACTATCTACGCATATGCAAAAATATAAGGCTCTATTTCATACAGGAGAACCCTTTATAGAAACCAGTTTAAAATTAAGCAAAACTTCTTAACTTACATATGAGGTATGAGTCCTTCTAAATAGGTTCCTTTAAAGGTTTTAAAACAAAATGCTCAATCTAAAAACAACATCCTTCGGCCAGTTCCCAAATTAAATCTACTTAAACAAAAACTGGTAGCTCAGACACATATTCCTTGAATATTGAGCAGGTGTCTCTGAAGTCCTCCATGTTTTCCAAGTATGTTAACAGAACTCAAAATATCCCACAGCATAGCACTGAACACACGGGTTATTCGGGGAAGACTCTGCTGCCTCGTGGCACAACACTGATTTATTTCTTTGAAACGTTTTGAAATAAATATCAGGTCTGTTTTGCTGTTCTCCAAAAAGGCCAAAATTAGAATCTACATTATGATACATCTGACTGTGGAAAGACTTCAGAGTGGAAAATAACGTCATTGAGATTTGATCATAAAGTAAAGCTGGTAATGAATTCTAGAAGGAGTCAGTAATCTACTCGGATGTGCCCAGGGATTAAAGCTCGTCGTGGTAGAAGTACTCGTCGTAGAGCTGTCTGCCATAATCTGTGGCTTCACTGTTCAGAAACAAATCCATGTTGTCCAGAATCTCCGCTTCGGAGAGCTTTCTGTCATCGTTCAAATCCATTTCATCAATAAGATGAAGAGCCTGTAAAACAAAACAAAAAGGTGTCAAGTGTAATAAGGATTTTCGGCAAAATGTTCACATTTTAACGTGATTTGGTTTTTCGAAAACCATTCAGGTGCTCCGAGTCTCTTTGTTGCCAAGCAACTACAAATATTACACTGTAACCTGGTCTGTCTAGAGCTTCTCTCAACCCCTTCCTTAACGTCTGCTGGGTTCTGACTCCTCTAACTCAAATCCAATTCAGGATATCTCAGTTAAGCAAAAGTTAACATTACCCATTTTGAGCTCCTACAGGTAAATACAAACTTTTATCATCCCATTCACTGTAATATCAAGCTAATACATGATACAATCTTAATTTCCTGTCTCCTTGACAACATAAAACAGTAGAGTTTATACTCCATTACTCCTTTCCTTGGCTTAAAATTGGAGCTTCGTTTCCTCTCAATAGTATCGAATATAACACTCACCTCTTCCTGTGCGATGCCCTGATTATTGGGGACCACCCAAGATAACAGCTCCTGGGGATCAAGTCTGCCATCCGCGTCTTTGTCATAATCGTTTTGGAATCTATCTTTCTCAACAAGTATCCACTCTGGATCCTCATTTGCGGCTTAATAAAAGAAAAAAAAAAACATAAGAAAAAACATAAGAAAAAAAGCACAAATGTACATGCATAAGAATATCGCAGGTGTCCAATAAGCAGTTTGATATATCCCTATCAAAGGGAATATAAAGGGAATGAATTTAAAGCTTACTCTATAAAGGATGCAAACAGAAACAGAAATACTCAACTGAAAAGTGCTGAAATACAAGTATAAACCATAAAGTAATGTTCAAAAGCGACACGTAGGTCAAAACAACTCTGAGTTAAAAAAGTGTTGCATATGACCACAAACTGGTAATTTTGTTAACTGCTACTTGTTCTGATTATCCAGTTTTCCAAAATCTGAGCTGGATAATGGTCTTCCGTGTGTCACGTGACTATGTGACGCTCCCTACACGTTCTTTCAAAGTGACGCCATGTAGAAGTTCAGGTGATATTTACAGTAAGGAATACTTTTAAGCAGCAATTCTGAAGAGACAGCTGCTTACGGAGAAGGCTGCATATACCGACTCCTCAAATTTCAGACATGTGGTCAGTCAACTTCCATGCAAGTATTTACAGTTTTATTTATAAACATAATAGTATTTTCTATTTCTCTTTAAGATATACATGCAAAGATACAGAATTTCAGCGACAGATATCAATCTTTACCTCCTCTCTCATTTGATTTTATGACTACATCACGTTTGTCTGAAGTTTGATATATGTTTGAAGCTACACGTGATATTTAACTTAGCAGAACAAGTAGAAATCAGTCAAGTTCTTGTTGCTCCATTTTCCTGTCAAACACTCCCTCAACGAACAAGATGGTCTTTCAACTTTTCTTCTTTAATTCCACCTTTCCCCCTCCTCTCCCCGCCCCAACCCCCCTGCCCCAGGCTACTTACTTGGATCCCTCCTGTAGTCACCAAGAAATTCTTCCAAACTAACAAATCCATCACCATTTTTGTCATGTTCTTCTAAAGCTTCTTGAATGACAAATTCCTATTGCATGTTCATAGAAAAAATTAGGAACAAAATTTCCGACCCCATTGCTGTCTGAATCACTCCTTGAGGAATGATCATCTCGACTGTCTTATGTTTGCAAGATCATCTTTCTAAACTACAGAATCCAGAAGCGGGGAGAAACCTCGAATATTAAGTAACTTTGCTTTCAGCACCCTTACGTTTCTGCTGTTAACAATTCCACTTCGCCCTCCCAGCCCTGGAACTGAACTCAGGCTTCCGTTCTCTGCACTCCCCCCTTCCTCAAGGACATCTCCACGACCCACCCGTCCCCTCTAATCCACTCTCCCTACAGTACAGCGACGCCCCGGGAAGAGCCTCGAGCTTTCATCTCTGCAGACCGCTGCTCCACCTCCAGATCTGAACCGTCGGCCCCACAGAACCTCGACGTCCTCGCATCCCCGGTGGGCACACCGACCCCCACGCCCCCGACTCTGCTCCTCAGTCCCATCCGGGCTTCTCAGTGGCCCAGACCGCGAAGCCAGACCGCAGCCTTTCCAGTGACAGTGACCCGAGACAGCCGCTCCGGGCCTTCCCTGCGGCCTCCTGCGGCCTCCCGCCGCCTCTCGCGCCGTCTCGCAAGCCCGTCCCCACCCGCACATCAGACACACGTGGCTTTCCCCTGTATTCCGGAGTCAAGTCTGAGACAGACAGAACAGAGCTCAGTCCTCACAATCTGTTTTCGCCATCTCAGCGGGTTCTCACGATGGCCCGGTCTGTCTGTGCCCGCTTCCCTAACACACGGCCCACAGCTGTGTTCTGACACCTCCTCTCTCCGAGCCTATGACGACTCGCTCCAACGCCCCTGGCGCAGGCCCCGTCCCGTTTCCAGACACGGGACCGTTTTCTGAAATGCGTTTACTGGCACTGTCACCTCGCCTTGAACCACCTCTCTCTGGATGCCTATTCCTCTCATCCTTCCCTTTGATCTCGGGAGTTAAAGCCATCTGTCACCTCTCCTCCAGGGCAGAGCCCACCGCAGTCCTCCTGACGCCCACACTCTGCCACTTCCTCGGGCCGTGTGTCCTCTGAACCCTGGCCTCTCTCGACGCCCTGGCCCTCCTCGGCCCGCTCCGTCCGCCTTTAGCTACGCTCGGGTCCCCTGCAGTTGCTGCACCGCTAACCCACCATCTTGGTCCCTTCTCCCTCCTCGCCTTGCCTCTCGCAGGTCACTGCCCACTGCCACCCGACACCTGTGTCTGTGTTCGAAATCACGACTGTAACATGTTCTGAGAAGTCTCTAGCGCTAGCCAAATCCGGGGCGTCACCTACGTCTGCACGAAGTCCCACCAACTACAACGTGCTCGTTTTCTGACTTAAGCTCCACAGGTTTCGTGCGTGGAGGTCGCGGAATCGCAACCGGGAGAGCCCAGCGTTCACTTGAGAGGGGGCCTCCGGGAACGCCCGGGAGGTACAGTTCAGCATCTGTGCGTGGGTGAGTTTCCTGGGACTCGGTCCGCAGTTTGCATCTTTTTGAAGGAGTCTGAGATCCAATAAAAGCTGGGAATCGCTGACTGAAGTGCTGGTTCCGCCACTCGAGCAATCCTCTTGGGAAACAAGACTCATGTCAATAATGCTGCCTAAATTAAACTGATTTTCGGAACCACAGGAATGAAAATGCCTTCAAGTTCTGACTTTTAATCCAAAGTAGAATCGCTTACGTTGATCTTGTACCCTCACCTTTTCCTGCATCAAATCTTCTCTTACGGGAAGAAGGGGATACAGAACAGTCAAGGCAAACAGAAGTGACCGCGGCTGCTCTGAAC
Source organism: Macroglossus sobrinus (assembly GCA_004027375.1). Taxonomy (NCBI): domain Eukaryota; kingdom Metazoa; phylum Chordata; class Mammalia; order Chiroptera; family Pteropodidae; genus Macroglossus; species Macroglossus sobrinus. Next base: position 6,461 of record PVKZ01002496.1, read on the forward strand.
GACATACCGCTTCATGGTCACGCGTCTCACGTGCTGCCATCGACTCCCGCTCGGCACCATCGAGGCACCGTGTCGCCCCATTCTGCTGATGGTGCCTCCTTTTCATCACGCCACCCGAGCGCACAACTTCAGCGTGACCTCGGACCCCTCCCTTCCCGTATACATCAGTCAGCTGACATTCCTGCTTAGTCTTCAAAATGCCGACCGAATCTGCTTCGTTCCATGGCCGCATCTATAACGCCTCAGTGACTGAAGCGTTCACCGGTCATTCCCTGCTCCGTTTTCAGCTGCTTGTTTTTCCCCAGAGGCACAAAATCCATCCTCCTCTGTCTGACCTGATGGGGCTCCATGGGCTTGTTTGAACTGCATTCTGGCACTAAATCAGATTGTGCCCAGCAATGCTCTTAAACTGGGTCAGGAATCTTGCGCCCAGTGAGAAGTCGGAAGCCTCACGATGGCAAGAGAAGTGGTACTACTGGTGGAGCCTCGGCACTGAGCTACGTAGACAACTGCACCTGCCGCCTTGTCATCAAGGCAGCAGCCTCTAACGATGGCCCACGACACAGAGAGCGACATCTGCCCTCCCTGAAATATCCCGAGCGCAAAGCCACACTGCTGGACGCCGATGCCAGCAACAGACCTCGATACCGATGTTTGGTCTAGTTTCGAACAGTATTCTGTTGTACTCATCTTTACCCTCTAATATAACAGTTCCTTCTCTCAAGAAGCTTGACAGGTTATAGCGGGGCCTCAGTCCGCATTTGCTGAGGGAAACCTAGAGTGTGATTGCCAAGAGCTGGGACTTCTTTTACGTCGTGCAGGAGGGTCAGGGGCCTCTTCACGTCCGCGAGGTGCAAAAGCATTCAGTCATCGGCAGCCGTATCTGTACCCCGCCCCACGATGAGGGATCCAAGCATGACGCGTCTTCTGAGACTAAAAACTTGACGGTGTGATTGAAAAAGGACGTTTTAATGCCACTAACACTGAAAAACCAGAGCAAAGTCTGGAAGCTATGACAGGACAAGGAAGACGCTGAGAGGAGAGCTTAAGGAAAAAAAAAAAAAACCCACCCGGGGAAGACTGATGGTCATACACGCACAGAGAGATAAAGAAAACTCAGTCCTTTACCTTCTCCCTCGCAATAAGCACCCCACACCCCCAGAAACCCTCCTCCCCACTCATCTTATCCGGGTAGAACTTTGGATCTTCCTCTCTCTTAAATTCTGGTTACTATACAATTCATCTTAATGACTTAGTAAAACCAGTTTTGGTCACTCAATAATTCCCTTAGAATTCTTCTTCCTTACCGTCATATAATCAACTTCTTCAGGATGCTCAAAAGCAATAAATTCTTCAAGATTCAGACCAGGATCTAAATTTTGGTTAGCTTTTTCAAATCGCTTCTTGTCCTTTAAATGAAGCTTTGGAAATTAAATATTGAACATGTTTAAAGGTCTCATCCATAACATAACATCATAAACAATATTTTGAAAAATGTCATCTATCTGAAATGTAAAGTATATTTTTATACATTATTTTATCTTCGCATCGCCCCTTTGACGGTTGTTTGGGCAAACAGCAGACATGAATCAGAAGCAGTACAGAGACAGGCTCTAGAGTCGGAGTGACTCCGATCGGAATCCCAGCTATGCCACTCACCGGCTGTGCTGCTCGAGGCAAATTGCCTAACCTCCCTGGTTTCCTCAGTGATAAAACTGGGATAATTGAACACCAAAGGCAAAAGCAACAAAAGCTAAAATAAACCAGTAAGACTGTATCGAATTCAAAACCTTCCATATAGCAAAGGAAACCATCAACAAAACGAAAGGCAAGCTACTGAATGGGAGAGAATATCTGCAAATCATATACCTAACAAGGGGGTAAAATCCAGAATATATGAAGAATTCATACAACTCGATAGCAAAAAACCTATCTGATTGAAAATGGGCAGAACATCTGCACAGACATTATTCAAAAGAGGACAGAACAGATGGCCAACAGATACACGGAAAGATGCTCAGGGAAATGCAAATCAAAATGACCACGACATATGACCTACACCTGTTGGAATGGTTATCAGCAAAGAAAAGCAAGTACTGGTGAGGATGTGGAAAGGAGGGAACCCTCGTGCACTGCCGGTGGGACACAAATTCGGGCAGCCACTATGGAAAATAGTATGGAGGTTCTTTGAAAATTTAAAATGGAACTGTAATATGAGAACACCTGGGCCATACACACGTACTATGTGGAAGTCTGTCCTTAGCAGGCTTTTCAGAGTGCGATTTCTGTATGTTCAGATATAAACACACTGAAAAGCAGAAATGGGCCTATTTTGATGTTAGGTGAACACACCCATGTCTATTTTCTCAAGCCCATCTTCCTTTTTTAAAAAGTATGCTCAAGTAGCAAGTCAAGTAGCAACTATTAGACATAAGGCTGCTTTTAATTAGTCTCTCAAAGGTAAATCTGTAATCCAGAACCTTGGAAGTCAACGGTGCTGTATTACTAATTCTGCTAAAATTCTATTGTGAGATTTTCTGGGAATAACTTCCTTTTCTACAAACTGATGTGTATTAAACTGCACATTTTTAAAAAGCACAATTTCAAATATTTGAGCAGCTTTTAATTTACGTGTTTCACTGTTAAAAGAAATGCTGTTTTCAGCAGTGCTCTAGAATAATAGTGGTTAGGTAGCGCCTATTTACAGAAACATTTCTTTTACGGTGACCAATTTACAGAGAGGCTCACTTCATTCTCCAAGAATTCCTCTCTTAAATATTCAGATTCCATGGGCCGGTTAGTTATCTTACTGAATTCTGACAGAAAAGGGGAAAAAAAACACTTGTTTCCAAAATCCTGCTTTTAATGTTTCATAATTTTAAATAACAGACCAAATAAATTTCATTTTATGTTCAGGTTTAACATGGGAAAAACAGACAAACAAGAATGTACTTCCTAGAGCCAATTAAGTTCCTTTTGAATAAACTCCTATTCAAAATACTAAGTGCTTAGATTTCCTTATGAAAGAACCCTTCAATTTGGAGCAAAAAGGTCCATGTTTCAGCAGAGGGAGAATTTGGCCAAATTTGCCTATGAAGGATCTCTTTCAACAGACTGAGATTTCTTTCAAAAAAAGAGAGAGAAAGAAAATAGTATTCTGGTTCACATTTCTCAGATTTTTGAAATAAATAGAAAAAATGTGCTTTTTGAAAGCAGTTTTAATCATGGTCATTTGTAGAACACAATTTAAGAGCAACTCATTTCTAAAAGATAACAACAACAAAAATAAAAGATAACTAAAAAAAGACTGTCAGTTTCATAAAAGCTCAACACTCTTTTCTTCCGTATAAAAAACCTGTATTCCAGTGGAGGATGTATGTTACATACAGCTGTGGAAAGACAGAAACTACTCATCATTTAGTTTTATATCGCTACAGAAACTCCTGAAGAACAAAACTGCCATGTTTTGGTATGCTAATGAATTTATATGAGGAAATATATGATTTGTGATACTAGACTAGAAGTCTAGGCCTTAAAAATTAAGATTACATCTTACAGAGATAAATGCTGCTTATCCACGCACATTCAGCAGCTGGCTTTAGAAACGAACGACTACCTTTGGCCAGGTAAGTCCCCAAACTTTACTTACTTTTCTTCCAAGTGCTGCCTGTACCTGTTCATCATAAAGAAATGCTTTCTCAGGTATTTCTCAGCCTGAGAGTGTCAACATTCCAGGTTATCTCTAGTCTATATATGACGTACTACCTACACCTGGATCTCTTCAAAGTGAAGATTTTCTTCTCAACACCATCATCTACTACATCAGCTCCCATCGAGAACAGAGATTAACAAAACCACACAGACACATTTCTTATATTCTGATGACATAGTAACTAAATATTTTGGCTGCCAAGAGAAAGAGAGAAATAAAAAGGGACACAACTAGAATCTACTTATAGTAAGATTTTAATGCTGTATTTGACTTCTCTGTTGCTCTCTGGCGAGGAAGTAATAATCTCATACCATAGTTTGGTTTTAGAAAAGTATCAAACTCGAATGCTCCTTTTAAGATAATTCAAATAGGAAAGGAGCATGCCTAGTAGACAGCCATCTCTAATCTCATCATCATCATCTATTTTCTTTTAGGCACTAAGAAGTGAAAACACTGATTCACACTCTCTTCAGTCTGCTGTAAGATGAAGACCCAAATAAGGAGAAAAAAGGAGAAAAACAAAAGATACATTTTCCCCTGTAAACTGAATCCTAACTAACCTAAAGCTGATAGTTAATGAATGCCTCAACCATTTTTATAAGCAGATTATGTGAATATTAAAGACAAACCTATATAAATCACACATGCTTTCTTCAACGATATTCTTTCCACCAACACGGAACTGCTTACCAGTCCAACTGCTGCTGATATTCCCATTTCTCCATACCATTATTATCCCACGTTTAGGTACAAGGAAACGGAAGCACGAGGAGGTGGCCCGACTTGCCCCGAGCAGCATAACCGTTAGTGGTACAGCTGGATGTAGAGCAGGTAGACTGGCTCCAAGGCCGGAGCCCTTACCTGCGCTCTGGTGGCATAGACGTTATCGTGAGCAGACAAACAACCAACTTTGAGCTAGTGATGGCCTCTGGAATTCAAGTGGCCGAAACGACTCTAAAGTAAGTGACACGTACAGTGATGAAATACAGCCACAAGAAAAATGAAAATGCAGATACAAATAACGAGGTAAGTTAAGGGATGGAAGAGGCTCAAATGTCTTCCAAGCACCCTTGACTGATATTTTGGGACACAAGAGTTTGCAACAGGTGCTTGGCTTTATTTTTTTCTCCCCACATATAAGAAACTATCTTAAAAAAAAAAAAAAAAAACTTTGAAATACAAAAAGGACACGAACTAGCAATTTCTCAAGAAAATAGTCTTTTACCTTGAAAAGTGCTTACTAATTACTAAGCAAAAAAATCTTTCCTAAGTGTTGTCTTCCTCGGCACTGCTAAGGTAGGTATGTTTAAACAAATTAAACCGTGAGACACGACAAAACTCAGTGGGACAGAATCTTCGATAACGAGTTACTTTAAATGGCGTGGCAGCCACGGAAGACAGCCCTGGAGTTCCTCAACTGATGAAAAATAGCATTGCTATGTGGTCAACCAATTCCAACTACACTTATGGGCACACACCTAAAAGAACCAACCGGGAGCAGGGTCTCGAAGAGATATTTGTACACCTACGTTCACGGCAGCGTTATTCACAAAAGCAAAAACGTTGAAGCAATCTAAGTGTCCATGTACAGCTGAATGGATAGACACGATGTGGTACATACGTACAATGGCGTATTATCCAGTCTTAAAAAGGAAATTCTGACACACAAAACGTGGATGAATGTTGAGGACAATGAATGAAAAAAGCTAGTCAAACAAAGGGACAAACACTGCGTGCTGCCACTTACGTGAGGTCCCTACAGCGGTCAAAGTCAGAGACAGAACGAGACTGGTGACTGTCAGGGGACGGGAACAAGGCTATCCAGGCCACCACCTCAGGCTCTTTCGTGCTCATCCAAGTAGGCAGGTAAAGTGAACTGGCAAGATCAAAAGGAGCAGCTTGCGCACATGTACTCACCTGCCTAAAAGACTCCTCTTCCGCATCATCCAGAGCTGTGTTTTCATCAAAGTCAATCACACGGTCGTACATCTGAATGTTGTATTCGTCCCACGACACACTACCATCGCTGTTTTTATCGTACTCAACAAACTGCTGTTTCGCTTCTTGCATTGCATAATGTTTAAAAGACATTTGAATCCACGAACTGAGCTCACCTATGAGAATTTCCCAGAACACAGTAAATACAACAGTAAGTCTTTGACTTACATCCAGTGAGGATTTCTAAACCGTCTTTAAAAGGAAAAAAAAAAAGGCTTCGATGCTTGCAAATGATGAGCGAGAACTGGCTTAGTTGTACTCATACACAGAACAGGAGGCGGGGAAAGCTGTGTGGAGTCAAGGTGTATTACAGTATGTGATGTGAACGGAACGCAAGCTCTTTGAGTGCAGTTTGTGTATGTTTTGTTCGCCAACGCACTCCAAATGTCTGGGAAACGCATGGCTCATTAAGGATTTATTAAATCAATGACCAATTGGCCAAATTAGCACTTGACTTTTTAAAAAGATTATCCAGAAAACTGCAGGTTCCTTTGCTATCTCTCAGTTTTCTAAGGAATTACAAATCTTTGAATAACTACCTATTGATTTTAATGTTTTAGGAAAAAATCTCACATCTATGAAATATAAAATTTTCATTTAAAATAAATTTTACATTTAGCTGAAGTGAAACATTATATAAGGAAATAACAGATGATATGTAGATATAGCCTCAACTGTGAAACGATATTCAAGTGGCTGAAGTTTGAGAAACACTGTTATAGCATACTCCCTTTCACCATGACATAAAACATCCGAAGGAAACGTTACCAAAATCGTGGGGAGCGATTATGATTTGGGACCTTCTTGCAACGGCTGTCTGTCTTAATTGAGTACCTTGAAGACACAGGAGGAAGGTTTCTAAATCTCAAATGTCCACTTTCACATCAACTTTAAAGAAATCTATTCATCGAGGTATTTACTATACTGTTACAGAAAGGGGGACATGAATATCTGCAACCGTTTGATTTAAAGAGTGGTACTCCTCTACTGTTTGGGGGAGGTCGGATTAATAGAAGACGCTTTCTGCCTCTCCGGTGACTCTAAATCAGGGCAGAACGTAATTATAGCAACTATATACTAAATAATTACTGTATACATTGTTCTTCAACACGAGGCAATTACAATCGCTATTTTAGAGTGAAATGTGTTTTCGTTTCAGTACAAAGAACCAAAACTTTAATATTCCTGAAGGCACCACTGTGACTCCTTTACTGAGGACACATCTTAAATTTACCAGTTGATAATTCTCTCTACAGCTACCTTCACTCCTTAGATCTAAGCCGCATTTAAAGAGACACAGCAAAGTGGCTCGAGAACTTTTTTGAGGATCAACTTAGAAAGTTGATAGGGTTCACCACCGAACCCTAAAAGCAATGAGGAGCAATTGCCAAGCAGTTTATCTGGAATACTCTTTTACTAATCTGTGCATCTCATTTCCGACTACAGAACCTAAGAAAACTCAGATCTTTTTCAAGGGAGAGTATTAAAACCTGAATTAAGAGCAGATTCGGGTTCTAGTCCTGGCTTCGCCACCCATCTGGGAAAAGCACCTGCCCTCTGTGCTTCAGTTTCTTCATCTGCACAGAAAGACAAGATGGTTCCAAGGCTCTGCCAACTGCAATAATATGTGATGAACGTAACTGACACGTGACAGGTCTTTTCCTACTTTTCAAAAAGAGGATTATCATTCTAAAGAAGTGTATCTCAAAAGAGCGAGAAACCACTTACTGCCTTAAAATTTTTGTGTACTTTTCTAAAATGAATCATATTGACACTGGTAAAACTCACATGAGGAACAGGGTGTTTGCTCACGGTATGACTCGCACATACGGGTAGGGTCTATGGTGTTTACATACTATTGGAGATAGCATCGAGTTTTGCTTGGTATTCCATGTCTAAAGATTGCGACATAGGACGCCTACTGTCCCGTCTACCTTCTCACAGCAACTCTGATTTGCAGGAACACTAGCGACCTACCCTCGACAGACACCTGGCCTAAATGTGTGTGTTTCTGCCCGCCACAAAGGGATGTCCCCATTGTTACTCGTGCGGGATGTCCTTACTTTCGGTGAGAAAGCCATCCGAATCCAAGTCAATTTTCTTCATGACTGACTTCAGTCTTTTGTGTCGCTCTTCGGGGGTGAGTTTGACATATTCATCGAATTCTTCCTTTGGAGGGGAAGCGATACACAGGGGGTCAAGCATTACGATCAGTGGGGCAAAACGACGGAGCAGAGCGGGGCTGCCAGAGGCCTCCCTTACCGAGGTGTTTTGGGGTGACCCGCACCTGCTCTCCTGGACCCCGGCCCTACACACCCTCAGCGATCGCGCCTCGTTCCGGGAGGGCAGAGGGGACCGCATCCTGGGCCACCGCATCTCCTCAGGCTTGAAGGGCCGAGAGCGCGAGCGAGGTCCCGCCCGGCCCCCACGGTCAGGCCGCCCCGGCGTCGCCTGCCGCCCCCCTTTGTCCCCGGACAAAGCGCGCGGCGGCCGCGGGGGTGACGCCGCGCCGCAGCCCGGGCCCGATCGCCTCACCTGGCCGCCCAGCAGCGCCTCGCGATCGTAGTCGCTGCGGTGCTCGCCCTGCGCGTAGTGCAGCTCCTCGGCGTCGCCGGCGCCGGCCGCCGCGGCGCACAGGATCAGCAGCGCGATCACCGCGGGCTTCGGGCCCAGCCGCATCGCGCCGGTCGCCACGACCAGGGTGGCGAGGCGGGGGCAGGCGGGGGCGCGGCGTACGTGGGGGGCACGCAGCGCGGAGGGGCGACGGCGCCGTGCCCGGGGCCCGCACGCTGAGGCCCGGACGACGGCTGCGCGCCGCCGCGCGCCGGGCCGCGCCTATAAAAGCTATTCGGGGCGGGGCGCCAGGCCGCGCCGCTGATTGGGCCGCGCGGCGCCGGGGGCGGGAGGGGCGGGGCGGAGGGCGGGGCGGCGCGCCCTCGCAGAAACACGCTCCGCCCCGCCCGCGCGTGGCCGCCCGGTGCCTGCGCGAAGCCCCCGCCGCTCGTGCGCGCGCCCGGGCTTGGCTCCGTGAGGAGGGCGCAGCTGCGCGAACGGGGCGCGGTGCCCCGACCGGTCTGCCCGGAGGATCCAACCCACAGTATCGTTTCTCAGCCCCAAGGAGTCGATACTGTTTATTTCACCAAAGCGTGTAGAGAAGTGGCTCACGTAGAAGGTACCGTGTTCAACAAAAGCGAAAGGTGACTGCGCAGAAGGAATAGCTAGCAGACCGAGTAGCTACGAAAACCTTTACCAGTAGCGCATAAGTTTTGCCTGTTCTTGGCAAAATGGTGTTTATATGGATGTCATCATACAGCGCTTACAACTAACTGTTGGTCATGAGCCCTGTTCCCTGCTGGGGAGTAGTGTGGTACTATGAAAGAACGCAGACACGTCGACTGCGGCTCCTAGGTATATACCTAGGAGAAACAAAACCTTATATTCAGACAAAAACATGAACATGAATGTTCATCTCCTTATTCATAATAGCCAAAAAGCGGGGATAACCTTTGACTGATGAATGGATAAATAAATTGTATCATATGCATATAATAAAATATTATTCAGAAAAAAAGGATTGAAGTATTGATACGTGTCACAATATGGTTGTACCTTGAAAACGTTTGCTAAGTGAAAGTAGCCAGTCTTAAAATACAGGCACACGTCATTTTCTGGTGCTTCACAGATTTTTTTTTTTACAAATTGAAGGCAAACCCTCTATTGGCGAAAAGATTACGACTTGCTTTATTGTAGTATTCTCCAAATGAACCTGCAATACTTCTGAGGTATGTGTGTACCACATGCTTCATGATTCCCTCTACATAAAATGTCCAGAATAGGTAAGTATATATTAAAGTAAAATAAATTACTCATTGCTATTGTTTAGGGGAAATGGGCACGTGTAAGGTGTTTCTTTCTGGGTTGATGAAATGTCTAAAGTTGATTGCAGCGGTGGTTGCACAACTCTATGAATATACTACAGGAAACAATGTGCACTTTTAAGTGGGTGAATTGCATGGTATGTAAATTATGTCTCAATAAAATTGTGTTACATGTATATAAGACAGATAATGAATGTTTTCTATTTTTGAGAAGGTCAGGTGGAGATAACCATTTGGATCTGGAGCTCAAAGCAGAAATCGGGGCTGGAGATATATATTGGGGAATCGAGAGCACAAAGATGCTATCTAAGGTTATGTAAAAGGAAGCACTCACCAGAGAGAACGTTTCCGGTGAGAAAAGAGGGTTTACACCTGTCCCTGAGGCATATCAACACTTAAGGGATAGCAGAAATAAGAGGCAGCTTCTAAAGAGAGGGAGAGGGAGCGAATGGAGATGGAGAAGTGAGATCGAGAGCGTATAAATAGAAGGCAAGGAAAGAAAGTGTTTCCAGGTAGAGGGTATGTCAACCCATCCTGAGAAATTAACTTAGGTCCCAATTATGATGTCCACAGGATCTGCACTGGGGAGATCCTGAGTGACTTTGGAAAGAATAGTTTCCACGTGCTGGTGGGACGGAAACCAGGGCGCAATAACAACATGAGCTAGTAGACGTGAGTAGTAGTTGAGGAATTGGAGACATACTTGTTTAGATAATTGGAGAAATGTAGCTAATGAAGATTGAAAAGCAGATTGAAAGGAGAAAGCAAGCAGAGGTTGAAATGGAGTTAAGTGGGTTGGGTGGGAGATTTAAAGATGGGAGAGACTTGAGATTGTTCAATGCTCACGGGAACGAAAGGGGGAGGAGACGGGATAATTCATGAGGATAAGGCTACGGCCACCTTTTATGAAATTACCGTGTGGTTCCTACGCCATCCTCCTGGTCCTACTCATTAGGTTTACTGTAGTGCTTATCACGTTAGCATCAAGAAATTTATTTCTGTTCGTTATTGTCTGTCTCCACCCTGCTCCAAGAAGGCAGGAATTTTTATCTAGTTTATCGACTACCTCCAAGCATCGAGAATAACATCCGATATGTGGTAAGTGGTCAAAAAACATCTGTTAAATCAATGACTGAAAGAGCAAGTTTTCTAAGAAGGCACGAGGGAAAAGGAGCAAGAACATAGGCAAAAATGGGGTTCTTCTGTCCTGTCGACTCTGAGAAGCACGTCACTGCCGGAAAGGGCTCTTTGTGGCTAATGGGGCTCAAATTCATAAGTAGAATCTAGCAGTCACTGTTCGCAGGGGTCCCTCCGGCAGGCCACATTTCACTGAAAAGCCTCAGACTGCGCTGCCAAGCCCCCTGCATCGTGCTCCTGCCAGCTGCGGGGATGAGAGAGAGCGCCTAGGAGGTCATGTGACACCAGGACCGAGACTTTCCGCAGCCAATCGGAGCTGTGCGGCCGGCTCCGGCCTCACCTGCACCCCGAGCCGTGCTGACCAATGAGCTGCGTGCACGGCTCTGGACCAATCAGGGACAGCGGCTTCCCCTCGGCCTCAACTTAGCGGCGCTGCCTGGGTGCGACGCCGGGCTCCTCCGCTGGGCGGGCGCGGCCGGCAAAGCCTTCCACCGCACCCCCAATGAGGGACGCTGTTGGCAGAGTGGGTGACAGGACCTTGGGTCGACAGTGCTCCCCAGCTCGCGCTCTAATTGTGAGGTACAGTCCCTTGGCTTCCGTGACTTCCCAGCCGTTGTGGGAAACGCGACAGGGGAGGGTGAGGAGTCGCGCCCACTCTCGGGCTGCGTGGGTTTCTTTCCTGTTCGGTTCAGACCTGCGGCTTGAATGGCATTGCCATCTGCCTCGTGCCTTCCGTCTCCCGCGCGGAGGAAGGACGCTTGTCGGGTCACTGCCCTGACCCTCCAAGCCGGGCACACGGCGTGGGGAAGACACTCGCGGGGAGGCCGGGCGTGCCTGGTTCGGCGTCGGCACAGGCCCGGGCCCTTCCTCTGTGGCACTAACTGTGGGGACAAGAAAGGCAGAGGGGAGGGTTTGAACGGGTCGGCGCGGGCAGTGCGGCCAGAGACCGAGCGAGGTGCGAGCGCGGCGCAGCAGCCGCAGCCGCAGCCGCGCGCGCCTCCCGCCGGCGGCGCCCCACGGCCGCGGCGAGCCGGGCTGCGCCTGCGCGCGGGCGGCGCGGTCACGTGGCGCCGCGGCCCCGCCCCTTTCCGGCGAGACGCTGCGGCCGCCGGGCGGCGCAGGGCTGCGGGGTGAGTGTCCGCGAGGGGCGCGCGTCGCGCAGAAGCGGCCGGCCGGGCGGGGACGCCGGCCGGTGGAATGCCTTGTGGGGGCCCCGGGACAAAATGGCGGCGGGGTACGCGCCTTCACCCCCTTCTTGGCTCGGGAGTGTGAGCGGAGAGGGGCGGGACTCGCTGCTGGGGGAGGGGAGGCGCGGCCGCGCGCGAGGGCCCGGCGGTCCCCTGAGGAGGCCGGGGGCGAGGCGGGCGGCGCCCTGAGGGTGTGAGGGCGGCGGCCCGGCCGGCGCGAGTCGTCCGACGTCTCCGGAACGTCCACATTGCAAGGGTTTGCGGGGGAGCCGCCCCGCGGGCCTGGACCTGACAGGCGGCGCCTGTCATCGCGCATCCTCACGGGGCTTTGCCGCGCCTGCCCGACACCTGCCCGGGAGGCGGGCCGGGGCGGCGTCTTCCGCACACGCGTGACCCGAGGCCTCGCACCTGGCGCTTCGTTCGCGCCGTCCCGCGCCGCGAGTGACAGGGTGGTTAGGACACAGGCGCAAACGCCCCCGGCGGCGCCCGCTGCTGTCACGTGGCTCCGCCCCGACGGTGCGGCTTGCTGCGGGGCTCGTCCGCGTCCTCCTGTTTGTGCCGGGTTCCTGCGTGAAAACAGCTGTTCGGCGTGGCCATCTCACTGGATAGGGCTTCCGTATGGACGCGGTTTGCGTTTTGATTTCACCAGCCCTAGCCGTGTCGTGCGCGTGAACGACCTGCGGTGGGAGGGTGGGGAGGCGGCTTCGCTCCTTTTATGAATGGAGAACCGGGGACCTAATGAAGCGATTTCTTGTACCCGGTTGCGGGCTGGTAAACGGTAGAGCCGGGATTCAGACTACGACTTCTCCTAAAAATGTGTCGGGTGCAGATTGATATATGCCATATATTGAAATGATCCGTATAATACCCAGTAAAAAAATAATATTTTACTTAAAGAGCCAGTCTTTGATGTGATTTGGAGTGTCGTCTTTGCGGGATGAAGTGTGATATGATGGCTTTGAAAGCAGACTGGTCTGAGTTTGAATCCCAGCTCCATTACTTAATTTTCCCGAGTTTAGTTTCCTCACCTGTACAATAGGGAAATATGATCCTCATAAGTTTGTGGATACTAAGTAAACGGGGTGTCTGTAAGCATTCGGTACTGCTCCTGGCCCGTAGTATGTCCTTGACAAATCCACGCTCCTTTCCTTCTTTCTTCACTCTCCCTTAAACTGTAATTTTAATTTTTCTACAGTTGTCCGCCTTTTAGATTATGCATGGATGCATAATCGATGTGACTGTACAGACGTATAAATAAGTTTGGTGACTGGGGTCCAAAGGATATGTAGTGCTTTAAACATAAATTTTTAAAAATGTTTTTCCTAGTGCCTCAGACATTTAAGAATCAGTAAAAGGTCGATTTGATATTGACTTTGTTAATACCTTCGTTTAACCACTACACATGAATGTTTTAAAGATAAGACGAAGGGGCTTGAGATTCTATTATTTCTTTCGGTCTCACTCCCAACCACAATCCAATCTAATTTTCAAGTAGAAGCAAAAATGTTTTGGGAGTCATGTGCACATTGTTTAAACCCTTTGAGAGTGGTGATATTTGGTATTTAGCGGGAAGTTAAACAATTCTCTAATGGTACAATCCGATATACACCGTGAAATTGGCATTTCTGAAATTGCGGTAGTGAAAACTGCAAATGGCTTATACAACAAATTAAAGTAAGTCATTACTATAAATCTGTTTCCACTTTTATGCTGGGATGGTGAACCTTTTTTACAAACATGTTTTGTTTTGATTTAGGTCTTATGGAAGCAAATTCACTTGACAAAAGATAAATGACTTCGGCTATCATCTGAGAAGGTTTGGTTCCGATTGCTGTCTGCTTTTCTTTGTTCGTTAGCTCTTCTTACAGGGTTAGGCCATTCTCGCTAGCGATTTTCTCAAACATTGTTATCTAACTAGTTTTGGATTTCTTTGAGTCAAGGTTTGACCACATTAAGTAGATTACCTAAAAAGGAGAGTCTCTTCTGTGGAGAGCCTTATGTAATTGGTAATTAAGATATTCTGACAAAAAGCTCGGTTTCTGAAAGTTCCTAAGGAGAGGTTACACAGGATTTTGTTTAATGGGTTGATTTTCGTTAGTGGGTCATGAATCAATTCAATGAAAGCTGCATTAAAAAATATTTAAGAAATAGAATAGAGAAGGAGAGCTCCGAGTCCTCTCATGTAAAACTTTCATTTCAGTTAAATGTGTGTGAACTGAGTCAGGATATAAAGAGTGTGTGTGTCTGTTTATAAATGGTAGTAAAAAAATTTTTAAGTCTCTGGGTGGGGATAGCATGGACTATTCATGTAATTAACACTGTTTCTCTTCCATTTAATTTTATTGGGAGAGTTGAAGTATTTAAAACATTAACAGGCCACATAGAGGACCAATTTTATTTTTTGTCTAATTTGATGAGAAACTTGTGAGAATGAGATTTGTATCTTTTTATGAATAGACGTGATTTCCTGACAATGTTATGACTAATAGTACATATATTTTATTATAGGAGTCATACCCCATGGGTATATGTGGTAAAGGAGCATAGAAGATAATTAAAGAATGATGGTAAGTGATCACACTACCTTTAATACTAACCTTAGTTTTTTTGGGCCTCCCTCTTTACTTCCTTTCTTCCATCTATGTTTGATTTGTAATCTTTTTTTGATGTAGTATTTGTTAAGGGATATTCTATGGAGCACATTTGTTATAAAGCACAGTAATAAAGTGAACAACTGTAAATGTGTATTCAACCTGCGAGCCCCAGACCGGCTTCTACCGTTTGCGGGACCTAGGGCAGGAATACAAATGGAAGCCAGCTTCTTTTATGTTTTAATTGTAAAAATTTATAAATCAATCTGTGCTAACAGCTTGACTTGTTTTCCTACCCAGGGCCTAGCCAGCTCTTAACAGAGCCATACTCTCCCTGGAGCAGGCAGTGTGGAGGTTGGGCCAGCACAGTCTCTGGATTTGGGATCCCCAGAGAGCCTGCACAGAGAGGTCCCCCTCCCTCACACTTTTCTAACTCAGATTTTTCAGGCAGTTCTAAGTATCTCCTTAACCTATCTTATGCAAACCCAGAAAGAGGAGGGAACGTGGTTGATAGGGGACCCCAATCTGCCTAGATACCTCCGTCGAGAAATTTGAGGTGTTCATTCTAAAACAAAATTACATGTTTTTCACTCTGGTTTCCTAGCACAGAGTCTGTGATTTGCCTCCTTCCTTTTCCTTGCAACAGTTAAAATTATATTTTTTTGGGGGGGATCATAGCCATCACAATAGGTATGTGGGTAATCATTTTTACTAGTTTTTGCTTTATCCTTTATTGCTCATATTTTCAAAGAGAGGTATACATATGAAAACGTGCATATGTATATTATGTATTTTTCATCACTCTTTCTTGAACCTACAGATATCACAGTTTCATACTTCATTTTTCTTCTACTTAACAATGTGCCCTAGAGCATTAGCAATCTCCATTCCTCTGTATAGCTGCATAGTATTTCTTGTTGATTTCTATTCTAAACAGCTCTCTTGGGCAAGGTATAGTAAAGCACTGCTTATCTGCCAGTTGTGACTCTAAGGAAGGTGCCCAGAAACCTGAAAGTAAATGAAAAATGTGTATGATCATCCACAGCAGAATTCTGAAACTACCTTTGTATATTAGAATCAAACAGATAAGTAAATATAGTTTCCCTAATGAGAGCTAGGTTTCTTACTGTTAGACAAAGAAGTTATAATTAAGGAAAGGGGAAGGCTAGAATGAACCCTGTGGTATGGGATTGAGATCAGAGGTTTTAGTATTAGCTCATGGTTTTTAACATCTCTGTGCAGATAGATGCAGAAATATAAATGTGTGTATTTTGGATGAGTGCATACGTACAGTTCCTGTCATCTCTCATGATTCTGTGGGTTGACTGGTGGTTTTTATGCCGTGCCTGGGGTTCTGGGATGGCAGCAGTCATCTGGGGCGCGACTCAGCTGGAACATCCAAGGTGGCTTAGTGGATGGTGTGTGCTAGCTGGGAGTTCACCTGGGGCTGTCAACCAGAGTGCTGGTCTCTCTACTGGTAGCTTGGGCTTCTCTTAGGCTGATGACAGCATTGCAGGGGGGAGTATCCCATGAGGGAGCATTGGAAGAGGCCCGTGTGGAGACTCCAAAGCTTCTTTTGACCTGGTCTTCTAAGACGTAATCTCAGAAGCTATGCAGTGTTACTTTCACTATTATTGGTCAAAAAGCAAGTCACAGCACCAGATTCAGGGGTGACACAAGGGTGTGAATACTGGCAGGCATGGTTTGTTGAGCGGAAGGGGGCATCTTTGGAGACGAGCTATTATACCGATTAATTCATATATTACTTTTTGCTCTTCTACATGTTTGGTTTGCTCATTTGGATCCTGAACTTCTTGAGGCCTTATATTTCTTTGGATTCTCCTTGGTGTCTGCCACAGTGCTTCACACATAGTAATCGCCCAGTAAATGTATTGTGTACAAATCCCAGGAATGCTACACAGACCAGATTGGTGAGAACTAGGAGAAGATGAAGGCATCCATTACTTGAACTGGGATTTGGGGCATGCCCAGTAGTGAACTTTTTTCAGAAAGAGTCAGATTGCCCTCAAAGAACGAAGGATTAGGCAAAGAGCAGACATCCTCCTGCTGATAGGGATGCTTTAGAGCCCCTTTCTCTTCATAGATATTTGGCTTATAAAACCAGGCTGTTTTCATATAGCTTTCATTAGTGGAGAGTACTTTCCTTTACATTACTGGACCTGGCTCCCAGTGCCTAGGGTCTTGGTGGGCTTGTACCTTTTGGCTAGTGTTGCTTTCCACTGGTTGGGGCTAGAGTAAGCAAGAAATGATACACGAGCTCATGTGTATATGCACACACACCTACTCGTATACACACACATTGTATGCAGTAGTTTGAGTTTTAAAATTTGCAGTTTAAATATGTCAGTTACAGGAATTACTGTTTAGAACCCATTACTTAGAGATAATATTATGCAGTGGAAATTTACAGCTGAGTGGAAATTTACTTTAACATTATGTCTAGGGAAAAAATAAGATTCTTGAAAGCATTTTATGCCGCATAGAGTTTTCAGGGGGAGTATGTAGCATGTCTGTTAAAACCGATCTGTTCCGTATTCACCTGAGGTGTAGGAGGTGCAGCTGTAGTGGCACCAGCAGTGTTTGTACTCCTCGGGAAACTTTCTAACCTTAGATTGTATTTATTCGGTAAATTGTAGTTTTACATTGTAAAATTCAGTCTTTGTAGAACTAAGAAAGATCTGTGACTTCCTTTTCTCTGTTTAACCACCTTTCCAATCCCAAATTAGTCCTAGATGTCTTCTTTCTGAGAAACAGGAGAAATCATGAATTCGTTTAACAGATATATCCGACACGTTGAGTGATGTAATGTTCTAGTACATACTCTCTTCTTTACACAGGCTTCATTCCAGCGCTCTAATAGTCATGACAAAGTAAGGAGAATAGTTGCAGAGGAGGGGCGCACAGCGCGAAATCTCATAGCTTGGAGTGTTCCACTTGAAAACAAAGAGGATGATGGTATGTATTAAAAATAGGTTTCATTTCGTTGGAAATTGGAAGGTTACATTTAAGTCTAAAGGGTAGATAGTCTGAAAACTGTAACTAGGACTCTTGGGCAAATTAATAATTCTTAGCTGAATAAGTTATTTCGTGCTCTGGTGGTTTCAAGATGGTGGTTTGCTAACCACATCGTTCCTTTGTATCTTAGTTGACGTTCTAATGTAAGGAGGGCTTTCCCTTTTTTACCTTGTATGTATAATTTAGAGTAAGTATTTAAATTTGTATGGACTCCTGGTTTTTTATATAATGAGGCCCAAGCCATCACTCTACATTTATGCTTAACAGGGAGACCTGTTAAGCTGCCTCCTGTTTCCTTTTGACATGTTCTTGGTCCTTGAGACCATCCCTACACATCAGGATGTTTCAAGCTGTACAAGAGTTTTTACCTGTGTTGTATTCTTATTCACTTTATGTTTACATTTTTAAAAACATTTTACTTTTATTTAAAATTTTACATCATTTATTGTCTCGTTTTACATTTATACCTGATTCCTTTGTAGTTTATTCTTAACATATAGTGTGAGGTGTGGATCTAATCTTTCTTTTTCCATGTGGGTAACAAGTAGCCTCAGTTATTTGAGATGTCACCTTTGAATTTCTGTATGTATTTACCTTCTTTTTCCATTTTCCATGAGTTACTTAGAGCACAAAATAATCTGAAGGTCTTTTTATTAAAGTTGCTTCTATTAAAAACACATAAAAGGCAGGAAAATAACAGTAGTGAATCAAAATTGGCCAGTAAAATTTTAAAGCTTCATTTATACTTACTGCAAAATAATGGAACTATAAACAAGGAGAATTAGAACTTTCTGAAGATACTAATGATGACAAAAGAAGAATGTTAACTTCATAATTTTTGATAACGATTACTTTATATTGCTGGAACTGCCATTTATAGAAAAAATATTTTGCTTTTATTAAAAACCAGCAACTTGTTTTTGTTTTTTGGCTACAATGTATACTCAGATATTTCTGAGGATAATAATTTAATCTTTAAAAGTTTTTATGTTCTTTGTTTTATTTCTGTTTCCTCTGGTACTTATTCTAAGCTGGTTAGTCTACTGGACATTCTACAGATTCTCAAAAGCCTGCTGGTACATTGTTTTCTTCAGTGAGAGGGTGAATCTTTTAAAGAGTTGTGTAGGTGAGTGTAGAGTTCCTCATGCTGGTCAAACAGTGGGCAGGCCCACTTGTGTGCAGGTAAACTGTGGGTAGGTGTCACTTATTTGTACTGCTTCAGGGCTCCCGGCCCAAAATTAGTTTGCCAAAAGGGAAGTTACTTTGATGTAGGTAATGGAATTCTACTCCTGTTTTGAATTGCTCTCAAGAGCAGTGATTACAAAATGGTAGTTAGTGTCTTTTTATAAAACAGAGCAAGTGAGAAAAGTGTATCTAACTTCAAAAGCACAAAGAACCGAAAACCTCCCTTTTCAAATGAAACCATGTATTTCATAAATCAGGTTAATTAATCAAGAAAGAAAACACTGAGTATTTATAAGGTAAAAATACATTCTTCGTTTTTTTTGTTGAAATAAAATTTAAATTCAAATAAGTATTTTACATACCTGTGAATATATGTTGAGAAATATCACTAACTTGACCTTATTTTCAAATAGTCGGGATATCTGACTGCTGTTAGAAGTTGATTACTCCGGTTCTGAGAAAGCTCTTCAGTGAAAGCAGTCTCTGGGAAATCTGTTTTATTATTATACCCATAGTTCACGTTGACCATGTATAGATTGTAATGTTCTGAGGTCTCTGGAAGGAGATTATGTATTAATATGCCTGAATGATTTGTGTATGCGATTTTATATTATATATTTGTTGACCTATATTTTTATCCTTGCATTGAAGGAAAATCTAAATGTCAGACTGGTGGAAAATCAAAGAGGACAATTCAAGGCACCCATAAAACTAATAAACAGGTATATTATATACAATTTTCTACTTACTGATTTTTTTTTTAATGCCTACAGCACCTGGTATTCCTAAGTGGTCTCTCATCCACGTACTAACCAGACCTGACCATGCTTAGCTTCCAAGATCGGGCATGTTCGGGGTGGCATGGCCTTAGACTCTACTTACTGACTTTTAATTCCAATTATAAAATCTATGTTTTCAGGATTTGAATATTGTATATTTTGTTTTCAATATTCAAACACAATATTCAAATATATTCAATATTCAAATACAAATATATTCAATATTTAAATACAATATTCAAATATAGTACTGTGTGTCTAGTTCGTACTAAATATTTTATAAATATTAATTTATTTGCTTCTTTATAATCCATTGCCGTAGGCATCATTCTTATCTTCATTTACAAATGATGAAACGAGGTGTTAAGTCTTCTTTTTAATATTTGATGGAATTCACCAGAGAAGCCATCTGGTCTTGGACTTTTGGTTTGGGGAGATTTTTGATTACTATTTCATTTTCCTTACTAGATTTTCTGTTACATCATGATTCAGTCTAGGAAGTTTCTGTGATTCTAAGAATTTATTTCTTCTAGATTGTCCAATTTGCTAGCATATAGCTTTTTGTAATACTTTCTTATTATCCTTTGTAGTTCTGTGGTATCTGTTGTAACTTCTCTTTCCTTTCTGATTTTGTTTATTTGAGTCTATTAATTGTTTCTCAGTGAGTCTAGCTAAAGGATTGTTAATTTTATCTTTTTAAAGAACCATTTTTTCTCTTGTCCTTTTAATCTCTTTTGTCTTTTTTATCTATTTCATTTATTTGCTCTGATTTTTACTATTTCTTCTTTTGACTTTGAGCTTTGTTCTTTTTCTTAGTTTCTCTAGGTGTAAGGTTAGATTTTTTTTGAGACTTTTCTTTCT
Source organism: Macroglossus sobrinus (assembly GCA_004027375.1). NCBI lineage: Eukaryota > Metazoa > Chordata > Mammalia > Chiroptera > Pteropodidae > Macroglossus > Macroglossus sobrinus. The sequence goes on from PVKZ01002496.1 coordinate 26,825, forward strand.
TCTTGAGGTAGGTCTGTGTTGTTACAAACTTCCTTCATAAAACTGCTTTTGCTGCATCCTGTAGATACTGATTTTCATATTTTCATTTTCATTTGTCTCCATATATATCTTGATTTCTCCTTTGATTTCTTTGTTGACCCATTTGCTGTTCAGTGGCATGTAGTTTGATTTCCACATATTTGTGATTTTCCCATCTTTCTCCTTGTGGTTGATTTCTAGTTCTATACTGTCAAGGTCAGTAAAGGTGGTTGATGTAATTGCAGTCTTAAATTTATGGAGACTTGCTTTGTGTCCCAGCATGTGGCCTATCCATGTACACTTGAGAAGTATGTGTATTCATTTGCTTTTGGCTGGGATGCTTTGAATACATCTGATAAGTCCATTAGGTCTACTGAATCATTTGAGGCTGATGTTTCCTTCTTGCCTTTCTGTCGGTATGCTCTATTCATTGGTGTAAGTGGGGCACTAAAATCTCCTTTTGTGGTACTATCAATTTCTCCCTTTAGGTCTGTTAATAAGTGTTTTATATATTTCGGTGCTTTTAAGGTGGATGCATATATGTATTAGTACATGCTATATATTCTTGATGGATTGTCCTCTTTATCATTACATATCGTCTATGTTTGTCTCTTGTTACCTTTTTTGGCTTGAAGTCTATTCTGTCTGATAAAAGAATGGCTACACATACTCTCTACGGATACCATTTGCTTGGAGTATCATGTTCTACAGCTCTTCACTTAGAGTCTGTGTTTGGCTTTGGAGCTGAGATGAGCCCCCTGATGGCAGCATTTACTTGGATCTCTTTTTTAATTCATCCTGCTGCTCTGTGTCTTGATTGGTGAGTTCAGTCCATTTACATTTAAGGTGATTACGATATATGAGGGCATACTACCGCCATTCTTCGTTTCGATTGTTCTGTATGTCCACCTTTTTCCCCCTCGTTTCTGATTGACATTTTTGGTAGTTTCCTGGATACTTTCCTTTATTTTCTCTGTTTTGTGTCTCTAGTCTAGATTTCTGTTTTGTTGTAACCATGAGGTTTATATAAGATGTCTTTTAAAGCAGTCCTTCTTTTTCTCATAGCATCTTATTGCTATTTGCCTTTACAGGTTTATTTATTTTTTCTCATTTATGTTTTAATCACAAATCATCCCTTTTTATGTCTGTGTTCATTACCAAATCGAAGTTGTGCTAGCTATTTTTAATGCTTTTTTCCTTTAACCTATACTATAATTGTTTAATACTCTATTCTGTAATAGAGTTGCAATTTTCTGATTCTCCCTATTTATCACCTTGTCAAACTTTTATGGACTTTTGCCTTTTCCTTCCTGATTACAGAGCTACTGTCAACATTTCTTGTAAGCCAGGTCTTGTGAATTCCCTCAGCTTTGGCGTGTCTGGGAAAGCCTTTATTTCTTCTTCATATCTAAAGGACAGCTTTTCTGTATAAATTATTCTTAGCAGTTCTCATCTTTTGGTCTTTTGAATATGTCATTCCACTGTCTCCTGACCTGTAGAGTTTCTGCTGGGAAATCTGATGTCAGCCTGATGGGGGTTCCATTTTAGATTACTGTGTCTTTTCCGTGGTTGCCTTTAGATTTCTTCCTTTATCATTGACTTTTGACAGTTTTATTTTGACGTTTCTGGAAGAAGGTCTTTTGGCACTGAGATAACTCGTTCTTTTAACCTCTGGTACTTGCGAGTCCAGCTCCTTCCCCAATTATTTTATTGTGTTTATTTTTTAAAATTAAGTTTATTGGGGCAACAGTGGTTAATACAATCATATAATTTTCAGATGTACGTTATCATTTGACATCTATATATTCTATCTCACTCAATAAATCTTTCAATTGGCTCTCTGTTCTCTTCTCATTCTGGGATCCCCATTATCCTGATGTTTCCCTTTCTAATGGAGGCAGATAGTTCTTGTAGAGTTCTTTCATTTAAAAAGAAATTTAGTTCTCGTCTTTTATGTTAATCATTTCTTGATTTCTGTCTTTTCTTCCATTTGATGTCTTCTATTTCCCATGCTTTCTAATGCTTTCTTCATCTCATTTATTCAGTTCTTCACTCTCATTGGTAAAGTACTCCTTCAGTTTATTAATTTATTTCTGAAGTCGTTGACCATCCTTTTTGAGTTTTCTTGGATCTTGTTGAGTTTCTTCATGATAGTGATTTTGAATTTTCTATCACTTGATAATAATCTGATCACAGTTGTGACTCTGAGTTAGGTTTCTTGAATACTGCCATTTGCTTCTTGTGATACTGCATTACTGTGATTATTTATGGTGCTCGATGAGTTTTCCTCAGCCAGGGTGTGTGAAGTAGTGAACGAACACCTTTCTTATTAGGTAAAGCTGTTTACTTTAGTTATAATGGTTCAGCAGGTTGATAGTTAGAGGCTTTTCTTTTGGTTTCCAGTAGGTGGCACTGTAGGTCAGGTTTTCGGTTTCTCTTACCTGTGCTGACAGGTTATATGTGATGATATTCACACTTTCTACCCTTCACCTCCACAGTCTCTGCCAGGTATCACAGGTTCCCTCTTTGTGGCTGCTTGTGCCTTGGGCGTGTTGCTGGGGCTTGCTGCTGCCAGTGTCCCTCTGGTTGCTGTGTTGCCACCGGGATGGTGGCTGCCCCCACTGCATCTGGGGTCCTCTGGGTCTTGCGCACTGCACTGGGAGGGTGAGTGGGAGAGCCGGAGTGGCTGGTGCCTCTACTGCTTCCGGCGTTTTCAGACTCGCAGGTGCTGCCACCGTAGCCTGGGGTTTGGGGCTGTGGATACCGATGTGGGAGCCAGAGTCACGGTGCCGATGCCGCACTTCTTTTCCTTCTTTGAGGCCATGGTAGAGGGGGCCAGAGTGGCAGATCCCATCTCTGCTGCTGCTACAGTAGAACTTGCTGGGGCTGCGGACTCGGCCACTGCAGCGGGGGTCCCAGGGTCCCAGGCACCATTCTTGCCATTCGGCCAGTTTCGCCTCCCCATGTGCCCTGATCCACTCACCTTGAGATGGGCACATGTGTGAATCCCTAGGTGTCATGGTGTGTTGACCGGAGGAATCTTTGTTGAGTTAGGAAGGTCCCACTAGTTATAGATTGAAAGAGACAAAGGGAGTGTCTCACTCACTATGATGCTGATGTCACTCCTGACGATGATTTCTTAGCTACAACACCAAAGGTAGGATCCATGAAAAAAATCGATAAACTAGATTTCATTAAAATGAGAAACTTCAGTTCTAGAAGAGACAATGTCAAGAGAATGGAGAGAGAAGCCGCAGGTTTGGAGAAAATACTTGCAAAAGACACATCTGATAAAGGACTGCTATCCAGAATGTATAAAGAACTCTTTAAAACTCTACAGGAAACAAACCTGATTGAAAAGCAGGCCAGTCCTTAACAGACACCTCATTGAAGAGGATAGACAGATAGCGAATAAGCAGGTGAAAAGATAGTTCACACCATATATCATCAGGGAAATGCACATTAAGACGACATTGAGATCCCACTACACACCTATCGGAATGGCCAGAATCAGGAACACTGACAGCATCAAATGCTGGTGAAGTCGTAGAACCACGGGAACCCTCGTTCATCAGTGACGGGATGCCACGTGCTGCAGCCACTTTGTAAGACAGTATCTTAAAAAACTAAACAGTTACAGTACCATCCAGCAGTCATGCTGCTTGGCGTCTACGTAGAGGGTCTCCTGTGGCCACGTGATCTAGGACAAATATGCTGACCTCTGAACTTCAGTTTTCAAAGCTATAAAGTGGAGTTAATAATATATACTTTAAAAATGGTGAGAAGGGGGTTGGAAGATTATGTTAAGGCAATTTATGATCTATAATCTTGTATAAATTATTTATTATTATTGTCATAGTTATCAGGGAAGTAATGAGTAGAATTAAGCTGGGCTTTGGGACAGATGCTAGTTGAATGTGATTTTGAGTTTGGATGAATCCGAGAAGGGGGTATTCGCCATAATACTTAAACAATTTACTGCTAGGACTGGAAAGAACTTGGAGAGCAGTTGAGGCAAAGTTTTGCGGATTATTGATGATTACTTTAAATGTTATTGCCTGAATGAAGAGAATTTGTTCCTGGACTGTGGCTGTCAGATAAAATATTTAATAATTTTTATTTGCTACATCTGGAAACTATAGTCTGGATATGACTGGGGAAGGAGGATGAGCGGCTTCATTTCATTCAACTTTTTAAGATGTATGTGTTTGTGTGTGTGCGCATGTGTGGTGCATGTCGTGTTTGCCTGCTTTCTGGTTACGATCATTCTCTATAAGCTGAATATTGGCTAGAAAAGATTTATGAAGTATAGAAATTACTGTTACATTGAAGGCGAAAACCTAAACAAAACGGGGTTATAATCTTCTCTGAAAAAGAAAAAGACTAACAAGGAAACAGGAATGATAGACACACATATGAAATAACCCAAAGAAATCTGGGATTGTCTGTTGTTCTAAATGTAGTAGAAGGTTAGCATGTATGTATGTATGTATGTATGTATCAGTTTAAGTAGCCGTAAGAGAGAGAAATAACTGCGAAGAAGCTTCAGGTTTTCATTTTGAATTTAGGTCTTTATGTAAGCTATACGCTTCTGTTTTTGGAAGAAGGATTCTGTGGTAAGTCTATAAAACTAGAGAATATAATCTTTTATTTTCAAAATTGACCTGTGATTCTGAGGAAACCAAAGTTACTTGGTTTGGTGAGTCTGCTCTGCAGCTGGTACTTGGCTTTATTATCCATCAGTGTTCTTTTCTAGACAGTTCTTTCACATTTATATGTTAATTTTTTAAGTGGAGAAGTGATTTAGGATAAAATACAGCAACTGAATATACTACGGTCTTTGTTATTTTCTAAATGAAAATATATGCAAGCAATTTCAGCATGTTGACACTGCTGCCTTTTCTTCATAACGTGTGTCAGTGTGCCGCACACGTACCCCAGTGAGTCCGGAGCCACTTAGTGCTCCTTTCGGACTAAGGACCCGTTCTCAGTTGAAGTCACTCTAATCTACATTAAGACTTATTGGAAATAAAAACTAACCTTGCAGCCCTGCTGTTTCTGTTTATGATGACAAGTTCTGTTTAGATGAATTCAGTGTGATATGATATGAGCTGAAAAGAAGAATGTCATGTTTTAAAGTATCTATGTTGAAAAAATGTGCTTTACATAAGACTCCAATTCTTGCAGGATTGACATAAATTTATTTTTCATGTTTGTTTTGCATCACCAGAATACTTCAGTAGACTGTAAAATAACATCATCTACAACTGGAGAAAAAAACTTTGATAAAAGTCCGACTAAAACGAGGCACCCTCGGAAAATTGATCTTCGAGCTAGATACTGGGCATTTCTTTTTGACAATCTTCGCCGGGCAGTAGATGAAATCTATGTAACTTGTGAATCAGATCAGAGTGTGGTGGAGTGTAAGGTAAGGTTTACTCTGAGGCTTTGTAATTCATTTGAAGTCAGAGTCTCCAGTTTTTGCTACACCTTACTTGATCATTTACCTCAGTATATAGTAATGTGTTATTAGTTATAGTCATGCTATATGTTAGATCCACAGAACTTACTCACCTTACACCTGAAAGTTTGTACTCTTTGATCAACATTCCCTATTTTCCCCTACCCCTCGAGACCCCTGTTCTCTCAGCTTCTGTGTTTCAGGTTTTCCTCGCTTTTGATTTCTCAAGCGTACTCTTGTCATTGTTTGCATTACCTGCTTATGTACTTTTATATTCGCTGTTCGGTTTGGTAGAAAGCTCTCTTGATATGTAGTCCTGTCTTGATATACAGGAAGTCAAAGGAATGGACACACACACAGACACACACACACAACTAGTTTAGAAATCTCTTATATACATTCTCCATTGGTCCTGTAGCTGGCACTGGTGAGATTTCACATTCTTTGGTTTCATGTTTAATGTTTTGAAATGGACATTGCTCCCTTTTCCTTGAGATACTTATCACTCTCCTAATTCACTCTGGTCAGGGAGAATGAGATTGATGGCTAACCATAAACAATCCAGGGTGGGAATGGAATGTCATGGGAAGGTGTGTTTCTATTTTTAGATAACAATGTGTTTGTAATAGGATATTAAACAGATACACAGCATAAGCTGTCTTTAAAAATTCACTGAACGCCTGGCCTTTTAGTAAATAAAAATTATATTCTATATCACTTTATACTAAATAAAATCATTTTGAGACAAACCAGAGCGATACATCTTTAGAGAGATTACAGAAGTAGCTTCTCTGTTTCTACAGTGAACTATGTTGGAAACCCTGGAATTCCTTATTTAACCTTTGAAATATATATAGTATCAAAGCTGGTTTCAGAACGAAGTTATTGAAATGCAAATTTATGATTTGATTGTCACAAGTAAGATTGTTACTATCAGCATGTAAAACGTCCTATGTTTTAAAAAAGAAATACTTTTCAGCAAAATCATATCCTTGGAGTTTAATGAATCAGTATGTTATCTAGTGGTAGAAACTACTATTCTATTAGTAGTTTTTTAAAAAAGCTGTTCTTAAAAATGCTTTTAAGAACTTACATCACTTTTGGTAAAGCTCTGCCTTTTACAAGTCTGAACACTGACGTCTCGTGTGATGCACGTCTCCACCGCTTCATCACCACAGCGGTTCACCACTGTGCTCGTTCCTTCTGCTCAACTGAGGGCTGTATCGGTGTCCTGGGCCCGAGGGGCTGCGCCCCAGTGTCGTGTGTCAGGAGGACAAGCGATGGCGCCAGCCATCCTGCTCTGCGCGCCAATAACTAGAATTAATTACAAACCAATCAAATCCGTTGCAGCCAATTGGTAAACTAATTGGTAATTTTAGCTGTACATCTATATGTAGTGATCTGAATGCCCATAATGTTACCTTCAGAGCCACTTTTGTTCTGTTTCATCCTGCTTGACAAAATGGCTTTAGCTGTGGGGACAAAGATGTGCATCAGTGACTGTGAGCCTGCTCTAGCTGCTTGTCTTGTTTGCGTTCCCTTGTTAGTAAAACATGACTCGGATTACAGCTTCATGGTACCACTCCGATCGTTCCTGATAACGCTGAGCTAAACGCTCCTTAAAATAGGTTGCTTGAGCCTCCAAATGTAACTTCTCGGTGCCAGCTAGTGTCTGAGGTACAGCTGCTCAGTCTTGTAGGGGGTGGTTCTCCCTCCTCCTCCGCCTCCCTCCCCTTCCAGCAAAAAGGAAAATTCAGAAAACTTATGGAATAAATTATTCTGAATTAAATCTTTCTGTGCTCTAATGTAGTTGATTTATGTTGAGCGAATTTAATTAAAGAATTTGAATTATATTAGTAGCATTGAGAAAAGGAAGCCAACTAAATTGTTTAAGTTTTTTCTTTTCCTGATTGTAGAACACTATCGTTGCCAGTGATTATTACCTTTGAAAGGAAATAAACAATACTTCTTTGTTCAGAGGAGTCTTTTAAAGTAGAATATGACTTTTGTGAGTGACGTGAGGTTGGTACTGTATTTTGTTTGTAATTTGATGTACATTTATTATTTGTCTTTGGCCTGATTTCCATAGTGTAGCAATTTCTTTTTAAATATTTATATCCAAAAAGTGTTTTTGAGGTCTTCGAGTACCACTTATACTAGAAAGTCAGTCAAAGAGTTATGGAAAAGTATAAAACATGATCATTTTCTAAAATTTATTGGGGTGACACTTAATATTGCATGAATTTCCGGTGTTCCACTGTACAATGCAACATCTGCACCCTCCATTGTGTGCTCTCCACCCAAAGGATGGTCTCCTTCCATCACCTTGTATTCAACACTCTTTACCTTCTTCGTTCTCCCCCTACCTTTTCTCTCTCTGGTAACCACCGTTCTGTTGTCTGTATCTGTGTGTGTGATTTGTTTGTTTGTTGCTTTTTGTTTTCTATCCTACATATGGGTGAAATCATATGGTTCTTGCTCCTTTTTATCTTGTTTCATTTAGCGTCACACTGTCGAGATCCATCCATGTTGTCACAAATGGCAATATGTTACCTTTTTATGGCCGAGTAGTAGTCCATTTTGTCTATGTACCACATTTTCTTTATCCAGTCCTCTCTCGAAGGCCATTTGAATTGTTTCCATGTCTTGGCTATTGTACAATTCTTACAACTTAACAAGAAAACAAACAAACCATTTGATTAAAAAATGAGCAGAGGAGCTGAACAGATACTTTTTCAAGGAAGACATATAGATAGCCAGCAAATGTGTGAAAAAATGCTCAAGATCACTAGTTATAAGGGAAATGCAAATCAAAACTATGATGAGATAACACCTCACCTGTTAGAGTTTACGTTACCAATAAGATAAGAAATAAAAAGTGATGGACACAGTGTGGAGAATAGGGACCCCTCGTGCACTGCTGCTGGGAGTGACAGCCTCTGGAAGATCATTCAGGATCACGTACTGCAGTGGAGCATACGCTGACCCTGTGACTCAGCAGTTTTACTCTTGGGCTTATACTCATCAGAAATGCGTGCATATTTGCAGAGGACAGCTACATGAATAACAGCATATAATTTATAATATCAAGAATTTGGAAATCACCCAAGTATTCATCTACAGTTGATCAGATAAATAAACATTCATGTAATAGAATACTGTTCAGTAGTGACCTTGGACAGCGACAGTAAATGAATTGCAGGTACACTCTGCAGTATGGGTAAACCTAGTAGACTGATGTACAAAAGAAGTTAAAAGTAATAATACTCTATGATTTCATTTATATGCATTTCAAAATCAGGTGAAATTAAACTGTTAGAGGTTGAAGCCTGGTTACTTGAGGGGTGAGGTAGTGATGGTGGTGCTGGGGGTGGCACGCAGGGAACTGGAAGAGACTGGCATTGTTATGCTTTTTGTCCTGGGCGGTGCTTGTGTGGATCTTTGCTTTGAAGTACTGTATCTGTATGTTTACCTTTTGTGCACTTTTCTGTTTCTAAACTTCACAATAAAAAGAATGGTCATTTGGGGAAGTCTTGGGAAGAAATATCAGTACGACTTCTTGGTCTTTAGTTTCTCAGTTTCACTAATTAAGAAGGAAAATAAAACGAAAACCATAAACCTTACAAAAATTTTTTCCTCCGTCCTTCATTCTAAAATTCTTTTTGATACTTTTTAGTCTCAGCATGGAATTTAATGTTGGTTGTTTGTTTTCAATTAGGAGGTACTAATGATGCTGGATAACTATGTAAGAGATTTCAAAGCCTTGATTGACTGGATTCAACTTCAGGAAAAGCTAGAGAAGACAGATGCTCAAAGCAGGTAATGAACTCTGCTCTTTATAGCAGCCAGCATTTTCTAAAGCAGTTACTGAAATTGACAGGGACTTGAGTTCAGCTTAACTTGAAATTCGTAGAAATCTAAAAGTTGGGAACTGCATTTCTCTTTCAGTGCATCAGCAGATACATGCTTTGCAAGCCGCTTATCAAGTACAGGAATTTAACTGCTGAACACGATACATTTACCGTTCCCATGAATTTGTAGTCTAACGGTGAGGCATGACAGAAATTGCACATGTTCAGAAAAAGACAGGGTCGTATCTCTCCTTTGGGAGTAGACCGGGAAAGGGTTCATGGAGGATACAGAGGAAGCATTTAAGGGTGTGATGGGTTTTAACAAGTGCTTGGCCTTTCAGATGAAGGGAATAGATTGAGACAACCATAGACATGCAGAGCATACGTGACATGGAAATAACGTAAGGAAGGGTATAGTATTCTTAATGTAGTAAGCAGTGAGGGAAATTGATGATTTTTTAATTAGGGAAATAATAAAAGATCAAGCTACTTTACAGCTCTTCATTTGGAATCAGAGCAAAACTGCTGAGTGCTACATGCCAGGCTCTAGGACTGTTGTGATAAAAACAGCCTCAGTCCCTGCTCCCGTGAGATGTACGGTGCATTCACAGGAAAGACTGGTGTCATATATTTAGCACTGTACTGGGTGCCATCAGAAAGAAATACAGTGTGGTTTGGGAATACAACAAAAGGCAGTTTGCTGAGTCCAGGAAGGCTTTTCCAAGGAAGTTGTATTTAAGTGAGACAGATACCGAGTAGGACTTGGCTTGGCAGAGAAGAAAACATACTGGTATTGGAGGTGATGGTATTGTGATGTCTAGGATGTGGAAGAGAACACAGCGGAGTCAAGAGTTCAGAGCAGCGGGGCTTGGGTACAGAGAACAAGGGGAAGAGCGTAAGGTGAGCCCGGGCAGGCGGGCTGGGACCAGATTACGGTGGGCTCCGCAGACATCATAGAAACTGTGCATTTTATTTTGAGCCATAAAAGGGTTTTTTAAATAAATGGAACCTGATCCCTTTGAACTGGGCCAGGTCACATGGCGGTACAGTGATGCCTTTCACCCCAGGAAAACAGGACCAGTACACGTCTTTTCCTTAGATTTACCTTGTACTGAGACTGATCTCAGTAAGTGGAACCATTCAGTAGAGAACTTAGCTTTTGTCGCACCTTAAAGTGTCAGCCCCATGGGGGAACCAAGAGAGTAGAGGGATTCCAAGAGACAAATCTAAAAAGGCTTGATCTCCAGGAAACCAAATCCAGGGAAACCATGATAGGTTGATCCTTTTAACATTTTTGTTTCTCACAGCAAAACATTTTAATATGTTTTTTGGTGCCTGGTCTACCCAGGGTCTCTGGGTGAGTTAGGCTGAGTTTCATCACTACCCCCTGATAACAGGTGATTAGATCCAGTCTGTGCGTGTGGAGGTTGCATTCGTACAGCTGGATCGAACCAGGTTAAAAGATTATCATGCTGATTTGGCACTGATGGCTGTGTGGCCCTTGCAAAGATAAATAAAGGAAAGTGGGTTCAAAGAAAATGGAATAGCTGTAAAAGAGAAGAAGAGATGAAAAAAATTGTATGATTTTTGAGAGTTTGAGTGTTGCTTAAAGCCCGTCCCTTCCAAGACTAACCCTCACGAGCCCTCATCCTAGTTCTTCCCCTTTCCCCTGGGGATGTCCTTGACTTTGTACAGTTTATATCCTTACAAGAAATGTTTCTTTTCTTTTCCTTTCCCTTTTTTATTTAACTTGATTGAGTTTCTATTTCTTGTATCCAAAAAGGGTCTATCATGTAACCACCAGCGGGTAAGAAAAAGGCTAACTCGAACTTTGTTTCTTGTTGGCAAACTCCAGTCAGCTAGTGGTGGCTGTGCTGAGGGCTGTGCTGAGAAAGATTCTGAGGCCAAGTGCAAGTGCAGCAGCCATTTCTGTTCTGGCCCTGTGGTTCAGAAACGCACAGGAGACAGCTCTTCGTACCTGAACCTGTTCACAGTATTTCTCCTCTTTACCTTCTGAGGCAGCTCCCAGAGAGAACAGCCTTAAATTCCCTGTAGACGGCGTTATTCAGCATAACGTTCCTCAAACCATGCATCAAAATTCATTTTACCTTGACTTGAGATTTAAATGTGAAAGCTACAATTGTACATGTTTAAGGCAGAAAATATATTTATATATTTTTATTGTGTGTAAGGATTTTATAATACAAAGGAACCACAAAGAAAAATATTGATAGCCTGGATTTAATAGTAAAAAAATTTGCCTTTCTACGTTAAAAAAATAAAAAGTTATATCATCTATCCCAAAGGGTTCGTAACCATAATAACAATGCTAGTCGTTGTAGTAGTAGTAGTAGTAGTAAACGACTTCAACTCAAGTAGGAAGTGATGCAAATTCCAGTGGGAAAAATGGACAAAAGATACTGATTGCGAATCCCAAAGAAGAGAGCCATGTGGCTGTTAAAAAAATATAGCCTCAGTAGTAATGATGATAAACATCAAAATTTGGAAAACAAAACAAGAAATATAACCTTTTAGCCAATAACTTTGTTTTTAATGAAACACCTTTACTGAAAGTCCTGTGGGGGGAAAAAGGAGTCATTACAAGGCTGACACGCTAGCACAGGAGTCAGCAAACTTTTCCTGTCAAGTGCCAGATAGTAGATACTTTAGACTTTGCGGGCAGTTCTGTCTTTTTCACAAGCCAATGACATTTTTAAAACGAAATATCAATTGTTGGCAGGGTTCAAGGGAAATGGGCACTTACCTGGTGGAAGTATAATTTGTCACACTCTTTCTGAAAAGTGATTTGGCAATAAATCGTCAGAAGCTTTAAACTTTTATTTGGATGATCTTGTATCTGAATTTTCCTGTTTTTAACGGTGTTACTTTTTAATGAGAGAAAAAAGTCACCATTTCTAGATTGAATGGAGGATGAGAGGCGAGGTGTGACCGAGGGCATGGGGGTGGCGAAGATGCAGTCCGAGAAAATGTTTCGGTGGAGATTGCACAGCCGATAGTGGGGCCTGTGTGTTCGGAGGAGAGGTGCTTCCCCAGCACCGAGCATGCCGTGTCCGTGCTCTCACGCCCCGGGTGATTGAGAGGTGCGGGATGAGACGCCCCGGTTTCCCGCCTGTTCCTCGTTTACCCTTCACCGCTGCATTGGTCTTGACCCCAGTTCTAACATCAGACGCAAGCCTCCCGAGTTAGCGCTGTGGCTTTTTAAAGGTGTTTTTAGCTGGGTGTGTGGAGGCTTTCAACACCTAAATCTCATCTCATGTCCTTGTCACCCTGGCCTTTATTTGGGTGGGTCACGTTGCCGTGTGGTCTCTGAGTGCTCTCGGAAAGATTGCGAACTGATTGAGTTTTCACCCACTACGAACCAACAGAAAAAATTAGATTTCTCCCCCTTTCTATGTTAATTTAATGTGCTGTATGTCTTGACTTGCTAGACCAACTTCTCTAGCATGGGAAGTAAAGAAGATGTCTCCAGGACGTCATGTGATTCCAAGTCCATCGACAGATAGAATAACTGCAACATCAAATGCTCGAAGAAGCTTGAATTTTGGGTAAGATAGACTCAAAAAAAAAAAAATAACCTACACAGCCTTTCACTAACAGCATTAATGTATTTTTCCTTCTGTAATTCTTTTCTCCTGATTTACAGGACAGTGCACAAAGCAGTTACTATAAAAATGTGTTTATGTGATTAAATAACGTATTAAGATGTATTTATGTGATAATAGCATGATGCTACATATTTAAATCTTTTGTAATTGTCAGGTCCTGTCATGAATCATTTAGCATGAAATGTTTATGGATTTAAATCTTTTGACCCTCATTATGCTGAGGAATACATACGTTTCCTAAAGTTAAACTCTACTCTCCAAGATTTTTTTGCAACTTTGATGTTTACACAGCCACATGCACGAGTCTCTTTATAGTGGAATATCAGTTTTCTAATACTATATTCCCAAGATGACGTGGATTTTTTTACATTTAATAGTGCCCCATAGGCTGCTTTAATTATTACGATAGTCTTGGTGGCTTTTTTCTTGCCATCTGATTGAGCGTCCTTGGCTTCCCCATCCTCTCTATGGGTGGTTCGAGCCTTCTCTTTATCCACTCTGTTTATTTCCTCTAATATGTTCTTCATCTCAGATCATGTGTTCTGCATTTCTGACTGGTTCCCTTTTATAATTTCCGTTTCCATTTTTATGATTTTTATCTCTTTGTTAAAGTTCTCACTGAATTCATCTATACTTTCCTCCCCTAAGTTCGTTGAGCATGTTTATAACCAGTGTTTTGAACTCTGCTTCTGTTAGATTGCCTGGCTCCATTATTCCTGGATTTCTGTCTGTTCTCTCATCAGTTGTCTTCCTTATTTTAACTCATGATTTAAATATTAAGCAAACAAACCAGTGAAATACAAGTGTTTCTGTGAAAACGAAGACACATTTTTAGAAGGCTTTGGAAAAGGTGAACTATTAGTTTTGCTGTCAGATGAAGATTAGATAGGACCATTATGAAAGCTTGGGAAAAATGTTTAAGGTGCGAAGGAGTGCACACTGGAGGGCTTACTGGGCATCGCTAAATTCTCACTTCGTTTCAAATACACCAGAATTGGATATTGACAGTGAGGCGTCATGCTTGTGTTTTCTGTAGGAAATGTACACCACGGAAAAGCCTCTTTTTAAGAGTGTCTGTATCAAGAGGTTAGCGTATTAGTGTATATTTATGTCATTGAAAGTTAAGTTTTAAATGAAAATAAAACGTTTAAGGTATGTATGCGTATTTTTAAGATTCCCAGTATAACTAAAATTTTATTTTAGACTGAACTAATGAGAGCTTCTGTTTTATATCCATCTAATATGTTATATTCCATTAATGAAGTGTTAGACCAAGATACATGAATGACTGTATTTGCCTTAAATTGCTGTGGTAGTACGCTACTCTACATATGTGGATACACACACAAATATAATTTAATATTTAAACCCATTCAGCGTAAATCCGAAATTTAATTTTCCTATTTGGCTTACTAACGCGGTTTCCGTCTCCGTAGGGGCTCACCCGGCACAGCGGCCACTCCCCGTCTGGCTCCAACAGGTGTCAGTTGGGCTGACAAAGTAAAGGCTCATCACACAGGCTCGGCTGCTCCCGCAGATGCAGCACCTGCCCCGTCTTGCCCACCAACGACCGTGCAGAAGACTTCTGGCAGAAATGGCAAGTGATTCTGATTCATCCTTTTTACATGGTAGACGGGTAGACGGGTAGATATATGTGGAAATATTTGTTTTAATTGAAATTGGTGCTAGTAGCGTTATATATTGATCTTTTTGCTTCATTTATATATTAATTTGCCCTAGTTAAAAGGCAAATGAAAGTTTCCGGAGATCATTCTAGTCTCAGGTTTGCCCTGTGTAAACTTTAAGGAGAATGAACTTTTTTGCCAAATCAGTAACAAGGTAGGTCTTCTATAACTTTTTTGACTTAAAGTAAAAAAAAATTGGGCTAACCTGTCCTCTGGGTAGTACACACTTTTAAGTTACGTGTCATTATTTTATTTCATTAATATTTGAATATTATTTTGGTACTAAAATAATATTCTGTGTGTTTCTGTGCTCAGATACCCGTTTTCCATACCATCAGATTAATTAAGGGGCACAAATAAATAGGCTGTTATTCTGAGGGCCCACCTGGAATTTATCCCTTAAGAATTTCCTTCATAAAAAGTTTTTATATAGAAATTTAGAGTAGGTTTTAGATATTTATAGATAAAGCTTAGACTTTAGAATGATGGTAGGATTTGTGTTATGAGTTAAGGAGCAGCTTGATAATACTACTTTCTTTATTCTTTAGTGAAAGATTTCTTTGTAGCCTTTTATTTTAGAAAGGAATGTTTTATTGGCTGTAACAAAGACGTTGCCACCTTTACATTATGGATTTTTGTTTTTTGTTTTTTTTTTTCATTTTAGTTTTGGTAAGTTGAGTTCATTTATTTCAAATAATATTTCTCATTTTTCGGTAATGTATTGCTCCTGTTTTCCCTGTACAGACTGAGTAGTAGAAAATTGAGAGTAAGCATGAGTTCTTTCTCTTAGGAAAAGGTCAGATAATATGGAATCATAAGGTTTAGTTTCTGTATCGTGAAAGAGTCTGAGAAAAATCTGTTAAAAAATCAAAATTGCAAAAAAAAAACTTCAATGAATCATGATATTAGCACATATCAGTGTTTGTTTAAAAGCAGTACTCTCAGATAATTCAGGAATGTGACTCATTTGAGATGAAATGATAGATCTTGGTTGTGACTACGCTTAAAATACCTTTGTTGAAACAGCAAGAAGTTTTGCTTTTGTCCACTCTGGTCTTTACTTTTGAGATTTGATACACTGGTGTGGTGTATCTTAAGTAACTGATAATACCAGTATCTGCAGTGTTGAAGTTTGTAATGATACGCTATCAAATAATTTCTGTTAAAGACTGTTACTTTTCTTTTATTAAACTCAACTAAAGTTAAATAAAAGGATTTAAAAATAGGATTAAGGAAAAAGAGACAGAAGAGATGATATGAACAGAATTTTTGGAAGTCGGAAAATAGACCAGTGTTGACATTTCAGTAAGCTAATTGAATCCTAAGCCCAGAGAGTGGACAGAACTGTTGTGTTCCACACAACTGCGAAAAGGATCGGATTGGTGGGAGCAGGTAACTCTGAAAGTGAGGGAAAAGGTAGAGTTATGCATTAGGAAGCCTGAACTCTCCCACGTCCCCTTAAGAGTAGTCGGATGACTGTATCTCCCTCACCCCAGCAGGATATTAGAGCTTTATTCTCTAGAGAAGGTAAGAAACGCGGTTTCTGACCCAGGCACATTGGGAGGTGGGAGTACTGTTCTTAAAAACGAGGAAATTAAGTAACAGATTATCTAGGAAGAGGATATGGAGACATCTCATCCTTGCTTCCACTTCCAGCCCTCTTCTCCCGCTGAACCGCCAGTGGGAGAACAAGGGAGCCCACATCCGAAGCGCACGTCCAGATCTGATAGAGATCATGAGATACTGGTCTTTGAGGCTGAAAATGAAATTAGATAAGTGATCACAGTTTTGGGAGACTTCTGCAGTCTCAAGCCAGGTTGTCTGCAGAGATGGGTGCCAGTAAATTCTCTCGTCCCTGTGCCATGCCCACTGTCAAGAGGTGGGGTGTGTTTCCCCTCCCCTTGAATTTGGTTGGCCCTGTGACTTGACATGATTGATAGACTGCGACAAGACGGACGTTGGGTCAATTCCCAGCCTGACTCATAAAGAGGCTGTGTGACTTCCGTTTTGACCTTGGAAGCACGCTGCCCTGTGAAGAAGCCCAGAAAGGGCCACTGACGAGAGACCATGCGGAGAGACCGAGGCCGCGAGGAGGAGCGCTCACTGCCTCCGCCAGCAGCCAGTGCCAAGGCTTCAGTGTTCGGTGAAGCTGTCACGGACACTCTGGCCTCAGTTGAGCACCCAGCAACACCGCATTGAGAGAAGGCGAACGTCCACGTTGAACACCCTCCGATTCCTGACTCTGAATTGTGTGTTGGTATAACATGTTTAGTGTTTTAGAATGCCAAGTTTGGGGCTTGCTATATAAAAGTGGAGGATGGGAATCTCCAATTTTCGAGTCACGGGGGTCATAAAAGAGAGAAAATGAAGGAGGCATCATTAAGAAGATAATTAAAGGAAATTTCCTTTGACAGAATAGTACAAGTTTTTAGACCAAAAGGGCCCATTTCATGCACAGAATGGATGAAAATAGAGTGAAACAAAGCATGTTGGAAAACTTATGTACTACAGATGATTAGAGGCTCTAAAAAATTAGAGAAAATAATCAGTATGTATTCAAATGACCAAGAATCAGAGTGGCATTGGCTTTTGCCAGACTATCACTAGAAGCCACAAGAGAATTGAGTAATGTCTTTGAAATTCTGAAGGAAAATAATTTCGAACCTAAAATTTTAGGTCCTGCAAAATCATCCATTAAATGTGAGAGTAGATGAAAGATATTTTCAGATGTGCAAGGCCTCAACCTTTTTCCCTCCATGGACCCCAGCACTGATGGAGGGAACCAGCACAGCAAGGAGGCAAAGGTAGTTGTTTATGGTGGAGAAACCATGGCACTAGCTGTGCACCAGGTCTAGAGAGCAGCCAGTCCAGATTTTTGATGGTCATAGTGCACTGGGAGAGATGAATCCTGGAAGATAAATGAAATTCTTAAAAAACATATGATGTGTTTGCACATGTTAAGAAGAGATTTAAAATTTAGGGGTGTGCCGTTGAGTTAATTCTGAGTACATTTTAAGACATTAAGGCTAAATCATGGAAAGGAAAGAGATAGGAAATGCAGAGAAGAGGCTCCATGTAAAACTTATTATTATTATTATTATTTTTTTTTTGGCAAGAAGATAGAGATCACCTTCATTCTGTCAAGGTTTGTTTTGAAGTTTGTTTAAAGTTAAGGTGTCTTAGTTTTGTCTTTATTCTTTTTGGGGTGTCAGCTGCAAACCTGGGGTGTTTGCCAGGGCCACTACATTCCTGTTTTCCAAACTTTATTTCCTCAGCACTGTACAGTCCTACAAGCTCTGCTCGGCTCATTAGCATCACAGCTGCTGCTTTCTGCCGGGTGTCTTGGAATCTTGCCTTGTATATGCAAAGCTTGGCAGTTGTCAGACTTCTTAAGGGAAGATTGAATGCAGACTTTCGGGCTCACTTTCCTGTAGTTCCTCCCTCTCCAAGATTTCTGCCCTTCTAGTCCCAGTTGCTTTAGACTCACTGAACTCCAGAATCTGTATCAGCCAGACAGGACTGCTGTTTCTGTGAGGGCCCACTTCAAGCCCTGCACTGTGAATTCCAAGCGTCTTCAGGGAAAATATGGGGTGAATGTGGATCGCCTGTTGTTGCCCTCCCCTTTTCTCGAGGAGTGTGGTTCCTCAAATCTTGCCTGTGTTGGTTGCTTTTCAGTGCCTCTGAACAGTTCCTTTACTTTTTTTGCCAAGCTTTTATAGTTGTGTTAGGAGAAAAGGAGGTTCATTTTGGTACAGGCTACTTTGTCATGGCTTTAACTATAATACATATTCACACACATGGAAAACTTACCAAATTGATATGTGCTGAGCCATTAAACAAGTTTCGACAGATTTCAGATGATTGAATTCATTCTCTCTTTGAAAAGAGTGGAATTAAGTTCGAAATCAGTTATCAAAAGATATCCATACAATTCTCAAATTTTTGGAATTTTAAAATATATTTCTAAATAATCCATGAATCGGAAGAAATCATAATGAAATTATGAAAAGAAGAATAGAATGAAATTCGACATTTAAAAGCTTATGGGGTTGAGGTAAAGCTCTGCTTTAAAGAAAATTTTTAGCCTCAACTGCACATATTACAAGAGAAGAAAACTTAAAATCCACATTTATTGTTCGACACAAGAACCCGACAAGTGAAACACAAACTTGTGGCGTAGAAGGAAGGAAAACACGTAGGTGAGAAGAGGGAAAATCAACGAAGCCAAAAGATCGTTCTTCAAATAGACTAATCAAATTACCAGACCTTTGGTAATACTTATGCTCTAACAAATGTTAACATTTTTTCACAAAAAAAAAACATTACAAATAATGAAGGCTTTGCCCGTGGACTCTTTCAGACATTTAAAGTAAAAATAATATCAATCTTGCCAGACTCTTCCTGGGAATAATAAAAGTAGAGTCCATTTTATGATGCTGCCAGCATAACCTTCATATCAAAACCTAATGAGGTTACTACAATAACACAGAACGTCTTTCTTGAACAATTATGTAAAGATCCCAGATGAAGTGTTAGTGAATTAAATACAGTGATTAATGAAAATGACAACAACAAATCAGTCAGATTGGGATTGGCGAAGTGCTTTTCAGTTAGTGGTTGTATTAACTTTAATTTATTGGTAATGGCTAACATTTTTGAAATTAGTTAATAAATATTTTATATTTGTAAAATTTGAAAAATTGTAGGAGTTCTGAGATGTAAAAATTATGATATGAAATAGTTCTTTGAACTTATAAGTCTAAGGATTTAGAAGCGCTCTAATAGTTTAATTGTGTAATCTGCAGTTTAATTGTAAAATTGAATAGTTTTTCAATATAGTTTTTACTGGAAGTTCCTTAGAAATGTAATTTGTCCATAACTAATTTCTTAACGTCGAGACCTGTGTTATAGTTTCTACTTTGATATCCTCCTCTTGACCTGCTTCAGTTATTTCAGTTTCTTTTTTATTATTATATAATAGTGTTTGTGTTGGCCATCTTATCTGTTAATGGGTTAGATCAAGGTTTTAGGCAGTATTCCTTTCTTTAAGGAAGCTTCCAACAAGAGATGTTTTTCTTCATTTAAAAAGTAGTTTTTTAATCCGAGTGCTCCTAACAGTGAGCCACTGAAATTAAATGGAAATTAAAATCTTTTGTTAAACTTAATTTCGTAATTTAATTTTTTTATATGTATGGGTTTTATAAGGTTGGTTTTTGTAATTTTCTTAATATATATATTTATAAGATAAAGCAGAAATGTATAATATTATACACTAAGTTTTTAAAACGTTCAACATGGGTGAAAATTGAACATAGACTGGTTATTGTGTGATTTAAGGTATTATTAATATTGTCGGTTATCATAATGATACTGGTTTTTTCCTAACAGTTCCTATCTGTTAAAGACACATACTGAATATTTACAGAAAGATGATATGTCTAGGATTTGTTTTAAACTATTTCAGAAAAATCAGTAAAGAAGGGTAAATAGATGACAGAAGAGTAGAAGAATGTTAACAGTCATAGAAGCTGGATGATTGGAACATGGGGCTTATAACACTGTTTTTTTCTGTGTTGTATATTTAAAAATCCTCATAATAAAAAATTTTTAAAAAGCAAATTTAAACTTATCTTCCCCTTAGAGATTTCAAAGTCCAGACACTTGAATGAAATATTATAGGTTCTATGTAATCTTTACTTTAAAATATAATATAAAAAATTTAACGTAGTAACTATATTTTTAAAAAATGGGATAATGAGATATGAGAGTGAGCATTTTGTTAGTTTTTTTTTCCTTGAAGTAAAATTCTTTCCCTTTATTAAATCATGCGATCCTATGCTTTGTGATACTCAGAAAAAAATATAGTTTTCACAGTAATGTAGATTTTAAGGTTTCCAAAAATAAGATTCAGAAATTAGCTTATTTTATCATATTAATTTTTATACCACCTTTGTTGAGATACAAGTCATATACCATACAGTTCACCCATTTAAAGTATACAATTCATCTGTTTTTAGTGTATTCACAGATAACCATAACCACAGTCAATTATAGAAAATTTTCATCAAATCAAAAAGAAATATCTTGGCAATGATTTTTTTGTATTTGACATTAAAAGCAAAGGCAACAAAAGCAAAAATAAACAAGTGGGACTACATCAAACTAAAAACCTTCTGCACAGCAAAGGATGCCATCTACAAAATGAAAAGGTAACCTACGGAATGGGAGAGAATCCTTGCAAATCATAAATTATTAGAGGTTAATATTAAAAATATAAAGAACTCATACAACTAGATTGCAGTAAACAGTTTGGTTTAGAAATAGGTAAAGGAACTGAATAGACATTTTTCAAAGAAGATGTCCAAATGGCCACAGGTGCTTGAGAAGGTGCTCAAATCACTAATCAGGGAAATGCAAATCAAAACCGCAATGAGATATCACCTCAGACCTGTTAGAAAGACTGTGATCAAAAAAACAAGAGATAACAAGTGTTGGTGAGGATGTAGAGAAAGGGGACCTGTGTGAACTGTTGATGGGAATGAAAATCGGTGCAGCCACTATGGAAACAGTATGGAGGCTCCTCAGAAAATTAAAATAGAACAACCATTGATCTGGCTCTGTACCCGAAGGAAACAAAATCACTCTCTCAAAGAGACAGTTGTACCACCAGGTTTATTTGCAACATTATTTATAATAGCCAAGACATGGAAACAACCTAAGTGTCCATCTATGGGTGGATGAATAAAGAAATTGTAGTATGTGTGTGTGTGTGTATGTACACACACACACACACGTACATACACACAATGGAATATTAATTCAGCCATAGAAATGGAAATCCTGCCGTTTGGGACCTGAATGAACCTTGAGGGCATTGTGCTAAGTGAAATAAGTCAGAAAAGACATACTGTGTAAAAGGTGCAAACTTCCAATTTTTAAATAAATAATTCCCAAGGATATAATCTATAGCGTGGTGACTGTAGTTAACAGTAGTGTGGTGTATGTTTGAAAGTTGCTAAGAGAGTAAATCTTAAAAGTTCACATCACAAGAAAAAAATTGGTAACCGTCAGGTGATGGATGTTAAATACACATTTTGGTAATCATTTTACATTATATATATCAAGTATTACGTTGTCTGTGTTAAATTAATACAATGTTATATGTCAGTTATCTCAATCAAACTGGAAAGAAAAAAACTCAAACCCTTTACTTGACACCTCTCTAACCTCATGTTCCCATGTTCCTTATTAGCATGTAGTGTAACCACTATGTTTTAGCCATTCTGATAGGTATATAGAGATATCTCACTGTGGTTTTAATTCGCATTTCTCTAATGACTAATGTTGAATTTCTCTTATGTGCTTATTTGCCATTTGTGTTCCCTCTGCAGTGTAATGTTTGTTCATGTCTTTCACCCATCTTCTGCCTGGGTTATTTATAATAATTGGAGGGTTGACTTTGGAGGGTTTTCTGTTAGTCTTTTGTTGAATTTTTTCTACCAGTTTGATGTTTGTCTTTTCATTCTCTTCAGAAAGTTCTTTGCAGAGGAAGAATTGTCAGTTTTAATTAGGTCCTTGAGGTCTTCTCTTTCTGCTTAAGGTGTGTCAGATCTAAGAATACATTGTCTAGGCATATGTTCAAAAGATTTTTCTTCTGTGTTTTCTAAAATTCTTTTGTGTCTTAGCATGAGTTTCCTAGGATGTATATCTTAGGATCTGTAGTTCTGTGTCTTTTACTGAATTTGGGAAATTTTCAGCCATTCTTTCTTCAAACACTTTTTTAGTCCTACATTCTCTATACCTCAGGTTATGACATTTTGAAACATTTTAGTTGAAGATCCTTATTTATTTTAGGCTGTTTTGCTGCATGATTTTTGGATACAGGCCTTCAGTTTCCTTGTATGTGTGGTGAGATAATGAACTGGATTTTTCAGTTAACATTCTATAAATGTTATCACTGAAATAGTTTTTTCTTCTAAGTCGAGGTATGTTCTGGGTGGAGGGATTTTGTAGGGTGGGGAGGCTGTTTTTACTCAGCAATTGGGGCATGGACACCAGAGGCAATTTTCCTGGACTTATATCTTTGAAAATTTACTAAGTTTGTGACCTTGGGTGAATTACCAACCTTCTCTTTGTCTCAGTTTCCTTATTGATAAAATGTGGATGATAGCACTCATAGGGTTGTTGTGCAGGTCGAGTGTTGTTCTGTGTTAAACACTTACGGGAGTGCTAGCACATGGTATACACTGTGCACCATATAAATGCTTATTACTGCGTTCTGGTCTCGTGGCCTTACATCAGTCCTAACCTGAATCTCTGTTTTGCTGCTTGTAAAACAGATAATTATGCCTGCTCCACAATGTGGTTGTAGGGATTCTAGAAAGAGTGTGTGTGTGTGTGTGTGTGTGTGTGTACACGTGTACACGTGCACACGCACAAATATATGTATAGATGTTCATGTATGTGTACACTTGCATAATCGTTAGTGTCATGTTTGTAAATTTTTTATATTTAATGGGAATTAGAGTGGAAATATTTTATTTTACAGGTATTTGAAAATTTTTGTCATCTAAAGAAATCTTTATTTTCTTCCATCAATTGCATAGAATGGAAAGATGCTGAAGGATGGGAGACTGTTCAGAGAGGAAGGCCTGTTCGTTCACGATCAGCAGCAGTGATGCCAAAAGTTTCAGCAGAAGCACTGAAGTCAAGGGATGACAGTGATAAAGAAAATGTACAAGTTTTACCTGATGAGAGCCTACAGAAAGGTGAATTTGTCAGAGATGGATCTTCTGATACTCTCGAAGCTCAGCTGAAAGACTCATTACACTCTTATGACCATCCTCTTGCTGAAAGAACTCAGGTAGAACATTCTGAAAATTCTTTGGCCGAATTTTTATAACGGATAAGTGTATGCTGGAATGTCTTATTTTTCTACTTCATTTTTAACTTTTTATTGTGAAAATTTTCAAATTTACAGAAGAGTTGTAAGAATCTAACGACAAACCAGTTTATACCCTTTACCTAGATTCGTAGATTCCTGTTTTGCCACATTACCTATATTTACACGTCACAGATATACATTGTGTGCTAAACATTTAAGAGTAATGTGCAGACATCACAACCATTCACCTTCAAAGGCTGTAGCATGTATCTGTAAAGAAAAAGAACACTCTTCTACATAACCATGTTAGATTATGGAATTCAAGGAATTTGACATTTATATAATACTACTATCTAACAGTCCATATTCAGAAGTTTCTAGTTGACTCAGTAATCTCTTCGTAGAATTTTCCCCCTGACCCAGGATCCAGTCTGGAGTCACACATTGTATTTGACTTTGTTTCTTTAGTATGTTTCGCCAGGGACAGTTACTTGGCCGATCTTTGTGTTTTATGACACGACACTTTGAAGAGTCCTTTGTAGTGTTTTTTGGTAGGCTGTCCTTCAGTTTTTTGGTTCATTATTCAGTTTAGCTTAGACAGTCAAAAAAATATTTTTATGTCTCAGTTACAGTTGACATTCAATGTGTTAGTTTCAGGTGTGCAACATAGCGATTAGACATTGATATAATTACGAAGTGATCACTCCATAAGTCTAGTCCTGTCCAACCCCATGTGTACTTATTACAGTAGTATTAACTGTACCCCATATGTAGTACTTTACACCCCCTAGTCTATGCCGTTTTGACAAAAGTAAAGTGATTGTCCTTCACGTCAGATCTGGAAGCATGTGATACCAGTTTGCCCACGTTTGTGGTTAACTTCGATGACTTGGTTGGAGTGGTGTCCTTCCACTTCATTGGAACTGTTACTGAAAATGGAGAGAAAAACAAGGATCATTTTCAATCTGCTCTACTTTTATTTCTTGCGATTGAGGTGTAGAGTAATTTGCTAATATTTAGTATAATTCTGTACAATTATTATTTCCAGAATTTCAATTTTATTTTACTTTTTTTGATGAAGGAATGCAGTTTTTAGATATTTGTTTGCGTGAAGGTTCATGTTCAATTATGTCAAATGACTAATGAAATATAAGAGGTGTTCTTTGATATAATGCCGAGGCTAGTAAAAAAATTGCAAAATTGTGCTATTTCTCAGTCTAGAATAGCATCTGCTTTAAAAAATTCTCTTCTTTTACCTGTAGGACATTTATTTTTATTGGAAATGGTACTCAACTTTCATATTTCCCTTCTTAATGTTGATAATGGCTGCTTTTGTGTACTGAATAAACATGATTTGGGGATTTCTGGAGTAATCTATACATTCAACTTTTGAATAATTAAACTTTTGCTAAAATATTTAAGTATAAAAGTTTACAGCTAATGGTGGCCAGGCTAATGATAATATTTGTTTTTGCCACTGTCATTCTAAAAATGGAGTTAGTATATTTATATATAGTTTTTGCTTTTACTTTATAGTTGAGCTTTGATTTCGTTACATAAACGATATTGATTTTTTAGTAAACAGTGTTGACTGTATTGTAAACATCAGTAATGCTAATATAAATATTGCCAAGACGATTATAAACCATGCTGACTGATGTATAGATAATATTGATTGCAACATAAACAGTGTGGTACAATTTAAATAATGCTTATTGCTAAAATCAACACTTTGGGACACTTTAAGTTCTGACCGATAGAATTTTTAAAGTAGTTTATAAGACTTGGCCAAGTTTAATATTCATATAAATAATTAATCAAACTGGGTGTTTTATGGCCACTGCAGTATTTATCTAATGTTTGTTTAAGTAGTGATGTGAGTTTTAAATTAAAAATTTTACGTTTTAGTTCTCCTTGGAGTTCTTTTCTCTGAGTGTTATTGGAAAACCCAAAGG
This sequence comes from Macroglossus sobrinus, assembly GCA_004027375.1. NCBI lineage: Eukaryota > Metazoa > Chordata > Mammalia > Chiroptera > Pteropodidae > Macroglossus > Macroglossus sobrinus. Next base: position 52,305 of record PVKZ01002496.1, read on the forward strand.
GTTCTTCCTGTACTCTCTGCAAGTGAAAAAGAAAGGCTTGTTTCTGCTTCTAACCGAAACCGAATTTCAAAAATGGCCATGATTTGGCCTAATTCAGTGTTGTATTTATTTTAGATTGTTTTCACATTTCTATTGGTGATGTGTTAAATATTTCTAAAGGGGATTGGAAGGGTGTCGAAATTTAACGTCCAAGTGTATATTTTGGTGAAAACGATCTTCAAAAAAACCACGTACGTGCCTTTAGTTATTTGAACACAAGACACTGTTATACTTGTGACTAGATTTCTTTCGTGAGGCACATCTTAGGGAACTCATCAAGAACAAGCTGCTAAAATCAAATATAATTACAGGATGTACTACTTGATTTTTAAAGCACCGAGACAGCGCCCTGTACATAGTAGGTGTGCAAATAAAGTGTGCGGCTGCTTGCTTGATGATGGTATCTTTTCTTACACTGGAAACATGCAAAGAAGAGGAGGGGGTCACCCGTTAGCCAGCCAGCTGCTGCCTTGCAGTTGATAGGTTAAGCAGAATCAGCTTTTCTGAAGTGGCGTGGTTGCCGGGTATTTCTTATCTCTGATACATTCTGTAAATACCTTTTGTTAGTTCACAGCGAGTACGTTGGACGATGTCAAGAACTCTGGCAGCAGTTCTACCCCGCAAGACAGCTCTGTGCGAACTTCCGAAACACGTCCTGTCAGCGTGGATGCGGAGTGCGTTTCACTGCCTCAGCAAGCTGGCACATCTCCTTCGCACGCAAGCGAGGCCAGAGTCTCAGCGGAGAAGGCGAGCGTAGAAAGTGAACTGGACTCTTCCGATATTTCAAATGTGAGTGCCGCTAACTTGGTAAGAACAACTTATCAGAATTCTGAGTAGATGTATTAATCTATTGTAGAGGCATAAACTGCAGTAATAATAAATTGCATTGTGTATTACTTTATACTTTACAAAGCATTTTTTTACAAAGCATTCTATATTATTTCATTTTAGCATTTGTTCTTATAGCGACCTTTTGAATATTTTTAAGATTCTTCTTGTTTTGTAGCGGAAGAAAATGAGATGGTGAGAGTTAAATAACTGGTTCAAAATCATTCAGTTTATATGTGATTTTATCAAATGATTTTTAGTCTGGCGTCAAGAAACTAAAGCAACACCCTGGCTTCCATGTAACATCTAAGCTCTCTGATAGAGGAGAAATTTTGCCTGCTGGACGTAGTGGAAAAAAGTCTCTTGACACAGTACTTTAGACCGCTGCTACTATCATTTGCTTGGAGTTGGTGTTTAAGATGAAATTTGCTTACCATCCCCATTGCAGAATCTTTTCAGTAGGAATATTAGTATTTTCTTATAGGTCTTAGAGGAATTTTAAATCAAGGTAAAAACTTGTTAAAATTTGTCTTGGCAGGGATACTTATGTGGGTTGCTCTAGATAAGCACCTCATTGTTTAGGTTCTAAAGGGGGTTATATGTAGAATGGCTTCAGCGGTGAGAGAACCATTTTCTTTTCTTTCTCAATACAGTATTGTCATATAGCTGGTTAAAATAAGAGAAAAATCCGTAGTTCTCTTATTTAAAAGAAACTTCAGCAAAAAAGAACAAAGAACCTTCTGTTTAAGGTCATTTTTTGCAAACACTATAAACATGTCCTGACAAAAAACCTAGCTACCATGGATATATGTTTTGAGAGTTACTGAAATTTCAAATTTTAGTGAAACTTTGGCAATTAAAAAAATGATGATGTGTGCAGATATTTATTGGAATTTCACTGTGAAAATAGTACAACTTGTAGATGGATAATTGAATCGTCATTTCATCCATAAGCTCTGTTACTACGTTTAAAGTCTTTTCAGGTCTTCAGAGACTAAATAGAAATGTATTTGGGGAAGATCAAATTAAGGAAATAGACGCTTCCTTTCTGCAGAAAGAAACGTGCTTTCTGTAGAGTTAAATATATTCAGCTTAATATTTCTATTTAGTATTGTAATATCTGTGTGACACATTAACAGCAGTCATTTTCTGTATTACTCTGAGGTTTATAGAGAGAAAAGCTTATGCAGAGAAAGAGGTTCTCGTCTGAACTCCCTCACTGCATTCTACCCCCAGGGAGAATCTGTGTGTTTTGCGGCAGTGGGATTGGGGGCCGAGTGTGGAGACATGAGCTGGAAAGGAGGAGGAAAGCCTTAAAAAAGACCAGTGCCCGAGTTCCACTCCAGACCAATCACTTAGGAACAGAAGCTCAAGCATTTGAATTTGAAAATAGTTTTCATGAAGTATAATAACTTTTCAGTAAACTCCATATACCTAAAATATACAAACGATTAAATTTCAACATGCATTTATACCTGGGAAATCATCAGTGCAGTCAAGGTCACGAACATACCGATTGCCTCTATAAGTTTTCACATTCAGCTTTCTTTTGGATGGTGTTAGTATGTTGTCTCTTTCACTTGAATATGCTTATGTTCTCGTATTTAAATTAGGTTTCATATGGTTGAGTCTTGCCTTTTGTTCAGTTAGACAATATTAATTGAGGTGTTTAGACTCTTTCGGGGTAATATAATTATTGATATGGTTTCTTTTAAATATGCCATTTTACTCTTTGTTTTCCCTTTGACTCATCTGCTGTTCATCCCCCTTTTTCTTCCCGCCTCTTTTGGGTTAATTATATTTTAATAACTCCATTTCATATTTTTTGTTGGCTTATTAACCATGAGTCCTTGTTTTGTTATTTCAGTGTTTGCTCTGTACTACACATATTTAGCTTCTCATAGTATTTATTGATTAATGATTTCAGTGTCTATCATTTGTAGGAATTCTAATGCATATATTTAAATTACTGTGTGTAGAAATATCATCACCATTACAGCATAAATTCTATGTTCCCTTTATAGTATTAAGTTTTGCTTTTATTTTTGAGATAGGTGCTGTATAACTTTTGAGTTTTTGCACTCAAATGAAACTCACACTGTCGTGAATAATAATGCCTGTTATTTATATAACTTCACAGTATCTCATCCACAGCAGTCCGGTAAAGAAGGCAAGTCATGGACTATTGTGCCATTTTATGAAAAACGTAATAGGCTCCTGGTTTTAAGAAACTTCCAAGTCACACAGCTAGCAAGTGTTGAGCCTGTACTGGACTCCAGGTTTTAGTTCTGCATCAGTGCTGTGCCCTGCATACTGTTGAGTGTGTGATTAGAACGTAAAGAAATGATTACTTACCTTTTCAGTCAGGTGATGATTCTTTATTCTGCTTGTTTTTAACTTTACAGTCCATGGCAGAAGTTCTTGCTAAAAAGGAAGAGCTAGCAGATCGTCTGGAAAAGGCCAATGAAGAAGCCATTGCTAGTGCTATTGCTGAAGAAGAACAGTTAACTAGAGAAATTGAAGCTGAAGAAAACAATGATATTAATATTGAAACCGACAACGACAGTGATTTCTCTGTGAGCTTTTAGAATTTTTAACTTAATTGTTCAAAAAGTTCTATTCAGATACAAAAATCTTACAGCCAGAAGGAGCTAGAGTTCATTTGGTGCTATTTAAAATTATTTTCAAAAATAATCTTCAGCAATGGTATCATTCTTCCACGGGATTGAGACATACAATAAAGGACAGCAAATTTTATTTTAGCACTTGACTGTTCTTAATGTAATGCATTTGACAAGTTATAAGTGGTGGTTATTCTCATTTTACAAATCAAGAAATTGAATCTCAGAAAAAGTAAAAACTCAACATTACTCAGATTTTGATTGTATATGTTGAAGTAGAATCTAGTGTTTTACTTTTTCTATTGTAATAAAAAGGAAATTCACAAATTTTTCAATTAAATCGTCATGCCCAGTCATCTTGAGCTCTTCTGATGTATGCTTTGAATATGTTAGAATTTATGTCGTACTAGTGTAGTTCATTATCATAGCATGGTACAGTGTATTAGAATGTATTGTGATAGAATAGGGCATTTTGAATTTACTTGATTTGTCTCTGCTCTTAAATGGCAAGCAGCTTTGTCTTCCTCTCAAAATGTTTAGGCTATGGAATTATTACCCTGGTGATTATAGTGACGACAAGAAGCATATACCTTTATTCTAGTTTGCACTATCTGTTAAAGGAAACATTAATAACAGGTAGAAAATTTCATGTCTAGTTTAATTTTTAAGGTTAAAGCTGTCTTCAGTTATTTGTTTTTTCCTTTTCCTTGCTTCGTTTTAGGCCAGCATGGGAAGTGGGAGTGTATTCTTCTGTGGTATGTCTATGGACTGGAATGACGTCCTTGCAGATTATGAAGGTATTACGTATGCGTGCATTACGTGTCTAGGTCGAGGGGATGATGATCACCTTAGTACATGAATTTCTTTGTAAAGTAAATGACTTAGAGTGGGGGTGCTGCTGCCTTTAAAAAGTCTCTTCTCACTCGCTTTTATGGAAGTGTGAGGGCGAACGGTAACAGTGTTTTCCTTTTTTCTCAACAGCCCGAGAATCATGGCGCCAGAATACATCCTGGGGGGATATTGTAGAGGAGGAGCCTGCTAGGCCTCCGGGACACGGGATTCACATGCACGAGAAGCTGTCCTCCCCGTCTCGTAAAAGGTCTGCCTTGGAAAACCACTTGGAAATGTTTCACGCGGGGGAAACCAGCCACGCTTGACTATCAGAAAGAGTTGCTACAGGACATTTTAAGCCACATGACTCAGGACAGTTCTAGATCCATTGAGATGTGATGTTGTTTTTCTGAGTTACTAGACCCAAATTACTTTTGTGTACTTTTTATTTTAAGAACTTGGAAGAGAAAAGAAATTGTTTTTTGTGTTACCATGTTAACATTCATGTCTCCTGCTCATCTGTTTGTATTAATAGAACAATTGCAGAATCTAAGAAGAAACATGAGGAAAAACAAATGAAAGCACAGCAGTTAAGAGAAAAGTTACGTGAGGAGAAAACTTTAAAGCTTCAGAAATTATTAGAAAGGGTGAGTTTTTAATATTTAGGAAATTATGATAGCTTTACACCGATGGGCTTCTTTTCAACGTGACTTTTTCTTCTGGTCTGAGGGATGCTAAAAGAACCGTAAAGATAATGAAACAAAGCATCCATGTCTATTGAATTACAGAAGGTTACCTGTAAAAAAAAAAAGAGATTTTTGTCCTTTCTATATTCAGTAGCAGTTTCTTTGCAGAACTGGCCTGAATTGTTGGAGCCACACTGTATTTTCTGCCATGTTCATTATGGGGTTTCCTTGAGGAGTATCGTGCAGTGTCGAATGACTTGGTAGACAGTTTTGAGCCTCGTATTATCAGGTTTGAAAATGTGCGGGCACCGATTAGATTTATAGACATGATTATTTACAGCAGTGTAGCTTCTGATCAGTGTGAAATAGTGGAGAGAACATGGGCTCTGGACATGGCTGTCTGGGTCCAGTCTTGGTTTTGCCAAATAATAAGATATGATGCCCTGGCAAGTTACTTAACAATGTTAATTTCAGTTTTTTTGATCAGTAAAATGACGATTATAGCTACTGAGCTGTTGGAAGATTAAATATGGCAAATATGTGAAACGATACAGCTCTAGGATGGCTGTTACTCCGTATATGGTAATTTTTATTGTGCTTACATATGATAGACATGTGAGTACTAAATTAGTCACTTGTGTGTGACAGATGACCTCAGAACGTAACAGCTTGAAACAACATAGCTCACGACTTCTGTGGGCAAGTACCTCTGGTACTAAGAAGGAGTACTTATATACATAGGTTAAAGATATTACTTACGTTACTTGTACTGTATATTTTAAATTTGGGCGAGGTAATTGGACCACATACAAATATTTATAAAAAACGAGGTAGCGTAAGATTAGCAGAGTAGAAAGGTTGACTGGGAAACGAAGAAAATCTATGATTTTTCTCTTCACGTGCATCTCAGGAATTTGTCGTTATTTTTATTTAATCGTTTAGAACGAATATATCAAATATGAAAGAACGGTCTGTTATGTTTGGGTGTTCTACGAGAGTTAACATATGGTTTCATTTTCAGCTTCAGAGAAATAGTCTGACCCAGCAACAGTTTCCCTTCCTGTTGTGTTTTTCTTGCGGACTGATTTACGTAGTTTATTTTCTCACTGTACCATATAACCTCCAGGTACTTGGAGATTAGTTCTTGAAATTGTACATTAGAGGTTCTCTGGTTAATTTTCCCACCAATATGGGTAACCTTCAATTACTTTTAATGACAAATACCGCTTTTCATTCTTGTAATGGGTATTGTTTCAGCTCCCTTTTACGTACGTGGTCTCACTTGGTCACCGCAATAACTGTGAGAGACACAGAAGTGAACAGATGCTGCACCTCATTTGACTGATTTGGAAACAGAACCCAGGAGAGGCTGAGTGCTATTTCCAGTGTCACCTGACCTTGGCTAGGGCTTTGAGGACCTGCCCTCCAGCTTCTGATCCAGTGCTCTTTCTGCATCATGCTTTTTGAAGTGGTTAAACACATAATTGTGTAGCTAAAATTCACTGATTTTGAGCCAACATCCAGTTTTCTATCATTTATTCTTAGTGGTGCTGGATCTGATTTCCTGGAGCACAGAAACAAGTCTGTTAGTTCTGTTTGCTATTGTTTTAAGGAACTGAAAGGAACTAATATCTAGCTTTATTCTTCTGTAGGCAAAGTCCTCTGTTTCCTTCAGAGAATGTTCCTTAGGCAGGCAGATAAATGTGATCTTTCAGACTTCTCACCATTTCCAATCTTTAGGACAAAATTACTTATTTGTCTTGAATTTGGGTCATAGAGGCATTAGGTTTGTAAGGATAAGAGTATACCCTGTTTTCTTTTTACGTGCACTGACAGTGCAGTGTGACGACAGCGGATGTTTCTGAGAGGTACACATGCATTGCCTCACCCTCGAAAACAGTCCTGAGTTAGGGCCTCCTACTGACTCCTGTTATAGATAAGGACACGGCGTCCAGGCTTTAAAAGTCACCCATTTTACATAGCTAGCAAGTCACTAAGGTACAGTACGAACTCAAGCAGTCTGTCGTGATAGTCTGTTCCTTGTCATCAGACATGCTCCTTGAACTCTCTCCAGGTTCCAGACCTGGAAATTCCTGAGCTGTTTATCAGTTTGCACTTCTGTTACGTGACTGTGTGCTAATATGATGATGTGATAATTCACTGTGTGTAGGAGAAAGACGTCCGGAAATGGAAGGAAGAATTGCTGGATCAACGACGTCGGATGATGGAAGAGAAATTACTTCATGCTGAATTTAAACGAGAGGTGCAGTTGCAAGCGATTGTTAAAAAAGCACAAGAGGAAGAAGCTAAGGTACATCTTAGTTGCTTTGAACATCGAATTAGTTACCCAAGTGCTTTTCTCAGTTGTCATATACGAAGCTGATGTTTATCAAGTGTTTGTTCTGTGCCAGGAAAACAACACTTGTACAGGCTCATTTCACACTTCTAGGTACAGTATCTTATTCTTACACTAATTTTTCATATATGTAATATCTGTATGTTTTATATATATTCAGCTCTATTGAGGTGTAATTGACAGACAGTAAATAGCACATTGTAAAGCATCAAGTTCGAAGAGTTTTGACATGTGTGTATTCCTGACACTATTAGTGTAATGAAGATAATCAGCAATTCTATCACCCTCAGAAGTTTCTTCATGCTTCTTTGTAATCCATTCCTTTTCCATCTGTTACCGTGCAATTGCTGATCTGTTTTTTGTCACCATAGATGTTAATTAACGTTTCTGGAATTTTATATGAAGGGAATCATACAGTGTGTATTCTTTCTTCAGGCATCTTTCACTTATCATAGCTATTTGATTATCATGCTGTTGTATATATTAGTTCCTTTTCATTGCTGAGAAGAATACCACTGTATAGAAATATTGTAACTTGTTAATTCAGTCACCTGTTGATGGATATTAGTGGGTTTTTTTCCCCCCAGTTTTTGGCTATTGCAGAAACATGAACATTCAGATGTGTGCTTTAATTATCTTGAGCAAATACCTAAGAGTGGATTGGCAGAAGCTTATGATAGGTTCATGTTTAACTTTTCAAGAAAGTTTCCAAAGTGGTTATACTGTTACACATTTTCACCAGCAGTGGATGTGCCTTCTAGGTAGTAGCCACACTGTCACCTACTAAAATTGTAATTTTAGCCATTCTTTTTACTGTGTGTGTATAGGGTTTCATTGGTTTTTAATTTGCATCTTTTCATGTGCTTATTTCCTGTCTGCATCTCTGATTTGGTGAAATGTTTGTTCAAACATCTTGTTCATTTTTTAAAGTCAGATTGGTTTATCATTTGTCCTTTTTTCTAGCTTTTTGTCATTTTTAAAATCATTTTTATCATTTTATCATTTATATTTACATCATTTTTATATTTTGTGCCTAGTTATCGTTCATTCAGTATGTGTTGGAAAAAAAGATTTGTCACTTAAGGTTTGTCCTTTCAGACTCATTACAATAACATGCATGCACCTATTTAAGTCTTAATGTAATTTGTGTAGTTGCAAATTACAATGATACCGAATAGAACTATATCAAGATGGTCTCTATAAGAATCTTAATTTGTTTCTCGACTTAAATAATGTTTGCTGTGACAGACCTTTATGTACTCTAAATCAGTTCTAAGGCCTATGGATTTGTTATATACAGTGGATTGAATTCATTTTTGAGGTAAATATTAGAAAAAAAGACCTATAAGTCATTTTTTTATGCCTTACCACCGGTTTGTAATATAGTGACCGTTGAGTTTATTTTGTGATAGACCCTAGAATTAACTTGATTTGAAATTCACTTTCTTTGTTTTTATCGAAGGTAAATGAAATTGCCTTTATAAATACCCTTGAAGCCCAAAATAAACGCCATGACGTTTTATCGAAATTGAAGGAGTATGAGCAGAGGCTTAATGAGTTACAGGAAGAGCGTCAGCGAAGACAGGAAGAAAAGCAAGCACGTGATGAAGCTGTTCAGGTAAAATTCTTTTGGCAAGCATTTATTGAGCACCTGCCGTGTTCTAGGCTCAGAGGTAGATGCTGAGGATCCCAAAACGGGTAAACCTAGTCTCTCCCCCACAGGGTGTGAGGCTTAGTACAGCGTTGTTTGGAAACATGAAGTCTAATTGCCAAAAGACTGTACTTCTTCAGATGAGGTAATCAGTGCTTTCATCAGTGGGCTGCAGTTATAGAGTTAGAATGTCTAGTTTCAACCAGAACCAAATTTCTCTGGACGTACCAGTATCTGATTGGGTTGAGTAGGAATATCTGTTTCTCCCTACTGAAAAGGGATTGTTTTGATCCAGTATCGCCTCTAAGAACTGGGAAATCTTTATGCTTATGACAAGGCACACCTGCCATTTATGAGTGAGTGTCATCAGATTCTTAGTTGCTTGGCCTCTAACCCCTATTTCAAACCCTAATAAGTTAGCTACCATTTTCAGGCTGGGAAGAAAGGTTAACACACAAACTGTAGTTATGTTTATAAACAATTTTAGATCTTCCTCAGTAGAAAGCCTTATCCATGAGACTTTTTAAGGACCTGACGTTTTTGATGTAGAGAACGAATTTTGCAATATTCAAATATAAATGCGGACATACTTTATCTGCTACGACTAATATTTACTTGTTCATTCAGTGGTAATTTATTGAGCTACTACTATAAGCCATATGCTGTGCTAGGCTCAAGGACTTGAGAAAGATATATTCTTGTTCTCAATGGGGAGACATATGTGAAAATAAATCTTAACCCATTAGGATAAATGCAACAGTGAAGGCATTCTTAGAAGCACAAAGGAGAACACTTTAATCAAATTGGGAGTGGCTAGGACATGAGGAAGTCAGGAAAGGCTTTGAAGGAGGAGGTGATACTGCAGCGAAGTTTTGAAAAATTAGATATGCAAATGATGAGAAGTAGGCCTGTGCGGGACACATGACAGAGTGTGTATGGCGTGTAGACTTAGGGACGGATCGGAAAGAGCTTTGTTCGTATGTCAGAAGTTAGAGACGTTAATATTTCATCCACATCATGTCACTGGTGGGTTTAGGAGATTAAAATTTCAATACATTTTAAAATTTATTGATTCCTTTTTGCTATTTGATTTTTATGTAAATTCTGAGAAGCATACCTAATGACAAGCCAGGGGTCTACTTCGCTTGAGTACATATGTTTGGTCAAAGCTATGTCACCTTTAATCATTTTCCTCTTACACGTATTTCTGACATCTTTTAAAACGATTCTGACATCAGGAACGAAAGAGAGCACTAGAGGCGGAACGGCAGGCCCGCGTGGAAGAACTGCTGATGAAGAGGAAAGAGCAGGAAGCCCGGATTGAGCAGCAGAGGCAGGAAAAGGAAAAAGCCCGTGAGGACGCAGCCAGGGAGAGGGCTAGGTACCTCATTGCTGTCTTGATTTTGATCCTGATGCACATTTTCCAGTGGGTGAATATTCAAGTCTTAGAATAAAGCCGTTTGCTCATCTAGATTTTTTAGAAAATAGTCAAAATACAGAAGTGTTGTACTAGACTTCACTTTCAAGGAATTATGACATCAAAATGAAAACCTTTTGAATGTTTCTGAGGGATGGGAAACTATATTTCAAGATTATTTCAGTTGCAAGAAATGGAATTTGATTCTGGCTACCTTAACTAAGCAAAGGGAATTTTAAGTGATAGGAGATTAGAGGGCCAGGTTTGGGAATGGGCAGACATCAGAGGCAAGGTCACAAGAGCCAGGGCAGTGGTCTTCTGATGGAAACGGTACTGGTTAGCATGTTGCCACTCTGACTACAGTAAATGACCTTCAGCCATCCCTACATTTTAAATCACTTGTTTAAGATTCAGAGACCCAGGAAAAAGCATTTCATTGGCCAAGACTAATTCCCTTTTGATTGGTGTACATCTTGCCAACGTGTGATTTTTTTACCGACCTTTTAACTGTGACAAATTTGGTGGCTGTGAAAAAATAGCTCCATGGTTTTAATTTGCTTTTTCTACTTGTTTAAGATTAATAATAAGGCTGAGCAACTTTTTGCATGATAAATCAGCTACTGTGTTTTTTTTTTTTTTTCCATTTTAAATGTCTCTTCACATTTTTTGTCCATTTCTCTTGGGATCCTTTTTTTTTGATGTTTAGGGATTATCTTAAGTAGATACTAATCCTTTATCAGACACATGTATTGCAGATTTGGTCGGTTATGGCATACCTTTTCGTGCTTTATGATGTCTTTTGGTTAACATAATTCTTGATTGTAGTGCAGTAAAACTGAACAGACTGTGATTTGTGCTTTTTGTTCTTATTTATGAAATTCTTTTCTATCTGGAGATTTCTTAATTGTATAATTACTTAAAAATTTTTCCCTCTAAGGGAAATTTGGCAGCAAGCCACTAAGCATAGCCCACACTAAAGGGACGGGGAGTCATTCTCCACATCCTTGAGAGACGCATTCCTAAGTCATTTGCAGTATAGGACATTGTCTCTTCTCTCCCCTTTGTTTATTTGATCTTTTCTGATGTCAGTGTTGACTCATAGATTTTTTGTATTTTGCGTTATAAACCAATACTATGTTTCTCATTTTGTTGCTTCACTTGTTCCAGCTTCCATTTGGCCCCCGTGTCCATTTGACATACTTCATTTTGGATTTTGTGCATTTCCTTGCATTCTGGCACTGCAAGGTGCTCCAGACTCCTCTGCATTTTCCGTACTCCACCTTTGGATTGAGCTGATTGTTTAGGGCTTTTTCATTCCTTTTATTGCAGAGTGTTTTCAAAAACTATTTCTATTTCTCTGATGAGATTCCCTATTCGTTGAATCATCAACATATTTTTCTTTATTTTGGCACACTTTTAATTATTTGAATGTGTTTCTAATAGTTGTTTTGTAGTCTTTGTCTGTTAAATCCAAATATGACCTCATTCAGAAACAGTTTCAGTTGCCCGCTCTTTTCCGAAGCATGGCCTCACAATTCGTTTGTGATTGTTTCCTCTCCTCTTCTCTTTGTGAGTTCATGTCTTTTGCGAACATCCTTGTGCTTTTTCTGCCATGTTTAAATAGCAGTCCTATAGCTAGTATTAAACACATGACTGGGTCCAGAAACCTTTTCTCATAACTAATAATCTCTGTCGCTTTCCATATACTTAATGAGCAATATATCTGGGTCTTAACAGGCGCTTAGAAAAAATAATATAAAAGAATAATAACCCTTTAGATATGTAAGCCTGTGAATCCTAATTGTAGTGTTTATTTTCATGAGAGTTGTTACTCCAAGCAGCTGAGTTTGTGATTTGTGCTCTCCTCTTGTAGAGACAGGGAAGAACGGTTGGCAGCACTCACCGCTGCTCAACAGGAAGCGATGGAAGAGCTACAGAAGAAGATTCAGCTCAAGGTAGGGGCGGTGTCTATTTTCATTTGAAGCTGTAGAGCTTTTAGGAGCATGAGATGAAAATTTTATTTATTGAACTAATTGTCTGGAAAATTGAATTAATTTGTACTTTTAATCTTTGGATAAGAAGAAATATGATTTGGCTACCATATCACATTAGCTAGTTCAACTATTTGAAAACTGAATTTACTTTAATAAGATAAAGCCATTGATAAAAAAAAGAAACAAATTTTAACGTTTCCAGTTTCGACTGAACAGGACTATTCGTTTCATTTGATTTCAGTGTGAGGAATTACACATTTGTTTCCTGGGAGGTCATGATAAACTAGTGTGTTCTAGAAAGTCTCTTTCGTCAGTGCTGCAGTTTCCAGCCATGTGAGCCCTTCACACGGTATCTCAGTGGTGCACGTGTCGGCTCCTCACAGGCTCCGTGAGGCGGACGATTGTGTTTGGCTGGTCTGAGAACTGTCATTCGTTGAATGAGCGTTGGGCGGGCGTGGGGCACAGAGAGGAGTACGACGTGATTCTAAATTTCGGGAAGCTCATACTCCAGCGTGAGATTCTTTGCTAAGCGGAGCGTTTCCGTAAAGATAAAGGGGACACAGAGTGCCACGGAAGTCCGGGAGAGGGCACTTGGTCTCACGCGAAGGGTGTCAGGGACATTATTATAGAGGACACTTCCTGAGCCGAATCTTGAAAGAAAGGTGCGTTAACTGAGTAGAATGGTCGTTGGGTGGAATGGCATGCCAGCCGTGGAGTCAGAAGTCCGCGCTGGTGTTTCTCGGGTCGTCTTCTGTTTTCGGGGAAGCGGGTCACTGGACGTGGTGTAGAACGAGTGGAAATGGGGTTGCTGAGGGGAGAGGGCTGTGTCCTGTGGGGCCTGCCAGCTGCGAGGATGAGCTTGGTCCTCACTGTGGGCAGCGTTTCCCCTGGTGGGCCCCAGAATGGTGCTTCAGAAGCTCTTTAGGTGCGATACGTGGGCGAAGTGTCACTAAGTTTGTTGAGTCGCAGTGCACAGCGAAGTACCAAAGGCTGTGTCAAGTTCTACGTTAAGCGCCTTTTCAGCTTGCACTTATATTTTCCAAATTCTTTTGACCATAGAGCCTCTTCCTAGAACACGTGTCAGTGCCCCTGGTGCCGCTCCACGGAGCCCGCCTAAGGAAGCGCTACTGCACGTGGGGGAGATAGCGAAGGGCTTTGTGTGAATTCTTGTCCTCAGTGTGCAAGTCGACACTGAGTCAGGACGTTCTATTTCAGAAGCTCGAGTGGAAATCTGATTTCTTCAAATTCTCGGTTTCATCCGAATATTTTCTGATGTCCTCACTCTCTGGCTTCGTCTGTAGCATGATGAGAGCATTCGAAGGCACATGGAACAGATTGAACAGAGGAAAGAGAAAGCTGCAGAGTTAAGCAGTGGACGACACGCAAATACTGATTATGCCCCCAAACTGACCCCATATGAAAGAAAGAAGCAGTGTTCTCTGTGCGGTGTCCTGGTAGGTTGTCATTATCACTGCGATGATATAATTTATTAGTAAAGTTTATTAAACTATGGAGAAAGTCTTCAAAAATAACACTAAGGCATCTGCTGGATTTCTTTCAAGATGTGTATGCAAAGTAAGTAGTACAAAAATAGTAACAGCATTAAGAAGTGCCAAGCACCAGAGCTTGCAGGTGCTGCTAAAGTGGATGCAATACCTGCTTAATGATAGCCCAAGTCAGTATTTTCAGGTATTGGTACCCTCGCCCCACCCCCCAAAGGAACATTTTCAGTGCCGAAGCTCGAACCTCGATGCTGCCTGGGTGAGTGTAATGGTGTGCCTTTTTTGACCGTGTGATTTCTAGAGAGTTCTCAGATTTGCATTCTAAAGAAAATGTTTTTAAGCCTAATACTTAAATGCTAGCATGATCTCAACTTTGCCTATGGTATACTGGATTGAATGTGTAATATTTAAAATTAGATATAATTCTGTGTTGATTCCATTGCTTTGATCTTATGTTTTTAGATCTCTTCAGAGGTGTACCTTTTTAGTCACATTAAAGGAAAAAAACACCAGCAAGCCGTGAGAGAGAATAGCAGCATCCAAGGGCGTGAACTTTCAGATGAAGAAGTGGTGAGTTTTACTTTGTTCATTTTACAGACTTAATGAGAACCTAGTATGTTTTCTTTCATATAAAGAATTTCATATTCATATATATGTGTTAATTTAAAACTACATTTACCATTCAACAGCATACAAATGTGTTATTTTCGTGTATGAATTAGTTTAATAAGAAACATAGAAATAAGAATTTAACACTGTTATTTACATAATTTCAGCACAATATAAGATATTTTTATATTTTAATAATATCAGAAAAGAATTATTTAGTGATGTACTCCATTTCTTGGAAAACAGTCAACAGTAAAATTTCATATAAATTGATGATTTTCATGAGTGTACTATTTAGAAATTTTTGGAACTACATTATTCATCTACCTATAATTATTATTTACTGAGAGTTTAGCTTTATGTGCTTTTTAAAATAGTTTCGTTGAGCTGTTATTTAGACATGGATGACATTGCACATCTGCTAATTTGTTGGTTTAATTTATAATAACAAATTTCTAAAGCTACCCAAAGATGAGAAATTCACGTTTGTCAGGCATCTCTCAAGAAGCCCAGGAAGGGCCATCATGGTCCTCGGAAGGCAGTCCTGGGTGTGGGTGTATGCGTGTCTTTTAAACCCCCTTTTTGTTGAGGCACAGCATATTAGCAGAGTACAAATCTCAGGTATGTACTTTGATGAATTTTTACGTATGTTCCACTCACGTCAGGATGCAGATAATTTCTCGCACCCCAGAAGGCCTCCCTCATGCCTGTCCGAGTTGTGCCCCCAGAAGGTAACTGGTCTCTCACTACTCACACCATCGCTTAGGCTTGCCTGTCCTTGATGTGACAGATGGTGTCATACATGGTGTGCCCTTTTGCGTCTGGCTTATTGCACTCGTCCTTAAGTCTGTGCGATGATCCATCATGTTTATGTGAAGCCGTACACAGTTTCTTCCTATTCTTCGCTTTTTATCAATGCCTTTTAAGACAGGGACCATCAGAAACACATCTAGAGTTGAGTTGGCTGGTTCTTAATAAATCTTACCTAAGTGGAAGAATGAGGCTGTTTCCTTCTGAGTTTCTGGGGATGGCCAGGTTTGGAGGAGAAGTTGCACACAAGTATCTGGGCTCACTTCTCTGCGATTTCCTCCTTTTGAGGAGTCCTGCCTCTCAAGTTCCAGCGCTTTGACAGCTCTAAACCAGATTCTGGCTCCTCGGCTCAGTGAGATGCCACTTGGAGCTCTCATTTGTCCCATGCCCAGATTTGGCGTAGCCCTTAAGGGTGAATCCAGAGTGATGTGCAGCTCACAGCACGCGTGGGTATCTTGCGGGCACCATGGCAGTGCTGGCCAGTCTCCGCGGCCTTCCAGTAGCTGTGCTGTATGTTCTGTGCAATCTGTTGTTATTTTAGGGTGCGCCCTTTTGACTTAAAAACAATGTTTGCTGAAAAACAGGGTGCCCTGTTAGGCTGCAGCAGCCGCATATCTCGTGGTTGCATCGTTTTCTCTTGTGCTTGATTTAATCTCCTGTTGATCTAATCTCATGGCCCCTGAGCATGCAGAGTCCCTGATAATGCTGCCAGTCAGGGGCCGTGTCGAGTGACTGCCCTGGAAATGAAATGAAATGTGGTTAAGGACAATGAAGTGGAAAATCAGTGGCGGTCTCTGCTCGCCCGTCAGGCGTGTCCTGTTCCACTGTACCTAAGATCACGAAGAACAAGAGCAGAGTGATGGAAGCGGCTAAAGGATCGGTTTCAGCGAAGACAAAGAGAAGGGCCTGTTATCAGACACGGAGGAACTCCTTATGACCTGGATTAAAGACCGGACACTGAAGCGTGCCCCTCTTAACGCCGTGATGATCAGAGCCAAAGCGGCAAGTTTAGGATGGTGAAAGAAAAGGCTGGACCCGACTGTGACGTTGAAGTCGCTGCCAGCTCTGGGTGCTTTGAATGATTCAGGAATCGTCACTCGTTGATTGTGAGTGGTGAGCCTGTGAGTGCCGAGGCGGAGGAAGCTGAAGAAGTTTTGAGGACTCCAGATCAGCGGATTGTGGAGGAAAATTACCTGCCAGAGTGATCCTCGGTGTGAGCGTAAGCTCCCGATTCTGGAAATGGATGCCTGAAACGACGTCCGTCCATACGGAGGCCATTTGGGGGCATTTATGGACAAAGTAACAGTCTTGTCTGGGGGCAGTGTTCCAGGCTACACGTTTCAGGCTACAAATTGAAACTGTCTGTGATCTGGCGCGGTGAGAACCCCAGGGCCTACAAGCCTGTCGATAAGCGCACACTGCCAGTGTGGTACATGAACAGTAAGAAGTCGCGGATAAGCCAGCTCCTCTTCGAAGATGCCCTCCTGAAGTGCTGCACCAGCAAATGGAGAAGTACTGTTTGGTGAATAAGATGCCTTTCAAGATTTTTCTTACGGTTGATAGTACTCCCAGATATCCTCCTTTTACTGGTGATCTTTATCCCAATATCAGAGTTCTGTTTTTCCCGCCAAACGTCACCGCTTTGATCCAACCAGTGGATCAAGGAATTACAGCAGCGTCCAAAGCTTTCTCCCTTAGGACGACCTATTGCTGCCGTCGAAGAAGACACTGAGAACACACAGGTGCAAGTCTGGAAGGACTTCAGCATCTATGACTGTATCAAGAACCGTGCTTGGGGTGATGTCACCAAGGAATGAGGGAATGGCATCTGGAAGAAGACATTCAAGAGTTTTGTCCGTGACTCCACAAAATTTGCCGAGGAGGAGGTTGCAAAACTCACCAAGGCTGCGGTTGAGAAGGCAAAATAACTTACCGTGGGTGTGCATGAGGGTATTGGGAAGCAGCTAGAGGGGTTCCTGAGGAATCAACTAAGAGTTCTTGGTACTGGAACCGGAGCACGTAGCTGAAGAAGCAGCAAGAGAAGGAAACTGCAGAAGAAGAAGCAGAGCCCCTAAGAAACTTCACAGTGAAGGGTTTAGCAGAAGCTTTTGTAGACCCCAACTAGCACCTTACACGTAGATTCCGACCGGGAAAGATTTTAATAGCGAGGAATGTTCATGGTGCGTTATCTGCTTACAAGCAAATCTGTGATGAAAAAAGAAAGCAAACAAACCACGTGGTCCTATTTCCGAAAAGAGTGACTCCTTCTCGGGAAGAGCCTCAGGTAGGCCCTTCAGGAGGTGTTCCAGAAGAAGGCACCGAGGTCCCAGGAGATGACAGCTCCATGTGCATTACGGCCCCGGAAGACCTCCAGTGGGACTGGATGTGGAGGTGGATGACAGTGATATGGATGATTCCGACCCTCTCTCAGCCTAGGCCAATGTGTGTGTTTCTAGTTTTTAACCAAAAAAAAGTTTAAAGGGTAAAAAAAATATATACATAGAAAAATGCTTGTAAACTAAGGATATAAAGGAAATATTTTTTACAGCTGTATAATGTGTTTGTAGTTTAAGCTAAGTGTTATTACAAGAGTTGAAAAGTTAAAGAAAATTTAAGTGAAAGTAAATAAGTCACAGAAAACAGTTTATTATTGAATAAAGAACAATTAAAATAAATTTGGCTTAGCCTACGTGTACAGTGTTCATGAAGTCTACAGCACGTCACGGTCCTGTTCTGTGCCTTCACATCTGCTCAGCGCTCACTCACTGACTCACCCAGAGCATCTTCCCGTTTGTCGAGGTTCGTACGGTAAGCGCCCTGTACAGGTGTGCCGGCTCTGATTTTTTATACCGGGTTTTTACTGCGGTTTTATATTTACTCGCATGGAAGTTTCATTTTAATCAGCGAATTACCTATAGTAAACAGACTTGTTCTACTTAAAGTTATTACTTGTCATCTGGGATGTCTTTGTTATATACATCTTGTCTGTGACCCTTCTTCTCAGACATACAAGATTTTATTTATACCACCTCTGACCTAATAAAATTGTACCTTTGACCTTATGCATTTGGCATATCAGATAACTTACTCTTGATCTTTGACACGTTTTGTTCTAAGCCTATTAAACATAATAGGTAGCTGCCCAGAAAGAAAGGTTTGATATTTTTTGTTTTTATTTTAATTTAAGTGGGAAATTTTTTCATGTTTCTTGAGACCTCACAAAAAGAGCTGCTTGGTTTTTTTCCCGTTTCATCTTCTTAGAATCCAAATGATAAAAGTATGTGATTTTTGAAGATCAAAACGAATGAGTGCTAGTTTAAATATATACCAAAATTTATTTGTTTCATGCATTACTAGGGAAATAATAAAATGTTTTAATTAAAATTTATTTCTATATAGTTTGGTTTTTACACTATCTAACAAAGCTGATAGTGATTTTTGAGCAAGTTTTATGAAATACATTTGAATGAAGTTTAATAATTTTGAATTCATATATTTCTGTTTGCAAGACTCCTTGGCTTAATAAGCATGTAAATTATTCAAACTCTGTTAATCTGTGTACATTAAACCATGTTTCTCTGCATGAGTCCTTGGAATATATATATTGTAATACATGCTACTTTTTGTTTGCATTATGGGGGTTGCCTGATTTACAATTTACTTATTCTATTATTCTATTTAGGGCCACTTTGATGAGACTTGTTCAGATAGGTGCATGTATTTTTACATTCTTTGGCGTTGTAGGATTGACCCAAGAATGGATGAATTAAGACGTGGATAGTTGACTCTTGCCAGATTTTCAAATGTGTCAAAATATAAGATTTGGAGAACAGAGTGACCTTAGATTTACATAGGTAGCTAGTTCAGTTACTTGGCATTTTAAGCTCGATGAAATTAAGACTTCTTTTACTGTTTACTTTCTGATATGCAGTTCTAATTTACATGTTTTCATAAATGGCTTTTATCAAGATTAGAAAGTTCCCTTTGATCCCTAGTTTTTTAAGATCTTAAAAGTAATAAACAGATACCAATTTTTGAGTTTTTCATTGGATTATAAGGGAAGGTTGATTTTTTGCTAGAATTTCTAAATGTGATGTATTACAGTAATAGCTTTTTTGGTGTAAACTTACTTGGTCATGATTTAAAAACATAGTTTCATCCTTTCTGAAGATTATATTAGCTTCATAATATAAACTGTCTAGTTTTTCCTATTTTTTTTTTTTCCCGGAACAGGTAGTGTAAAATAAAAATCATCTCCCTGAAGGGTTTGTTTAATGTGTCTGTGAAATTGTATTTTCCTGGTACTGCTTTTGATTGTTTTTTAAGTTCTTTTTCTTTTTTTTTTCTTTTATTTGTGGTAAAATACACATATCTTTAAATTTACCATCTTAACCATTTTAAAGTGTGCAGTGTTCAACCATGTTACAGCACGTCAGGTTTCTTTAAAGACTGAGAGTAATAGTCCCCTGTATGTAAATACCATATTTTGTTTATCCATTCATTTGTCAGAGTTTTGGGTTGCTTCCACCTTTTGGCTATTGCAAATAATGCTGCTGTGGACATGAGTGTACAAATATCTGTTCGAGCGCTTGCTTTCAATTATTTGGATATATACCCAAAAGTGGATTTCTGGAATGTATGGGAATTCTGTTTTTAATTTTTTGAAGAACACCAGACTTTTCCATGGCAGCTGTGCTGTTTACTTTCCCACCAGCTGTGCACAAGGGTACCAGTTTTTCTTTCCACAGTCTTGCCAATGTTGTTATTTTATGTCTTTTTGATAGTAATGGGCCATCCTAATGGTTTGGTCAGATTTTAAATTAGTAATTCTTTTTAAGTGAATTTCTATTTTCTAATTTATAACAATTTTGGTAGATTTTCTAGAAAATTATATGTTTTTCTCTAAGGTTTTCAAAGATCTTGTCAAAAAATTCTTTTGTAGTCTGTGATTTTTAAATCTCTCCTTTGGCTGTTTCTTCGCTATTTCTAACATTTTTTTATTTGTGACTTTATTTTGTTTCCTTGATCATTCTTGCTAGAAGTTTGTCTATTTTATAAATTTCCAAAGATTTGGATTTTGATTTTGTTGATTCTACCTATTGATTCTTTGCTCTCTATTTCATTAATGTCATTCCTTAGTTTTATTATTTCTATTTTTTTTTTTTGGAGTTTATTTTGCCCTTCTTTCTGTAATTACTTTAGGCGAATACGTGGCTCATTAATTTTCAGCCTTTTTTCTAATGTTAAGTACTTAAAGATATTAATTTCTAACGGCCTTGTTCATACAAAGTATTTTCATTATTTGCTCTCTATCATTTTTAATTTCCTTGATAATTTTTTCTTCGACGTGTTGGATGTTTAGAAGGTTGATTCGAAATTTCCAAATATAGTTTTGTCTGTTGATTTCTAACTTGATTGCAAAAAACTCAGAGAATATAGTCTTTGAATTTTTTTGAAATCTAACGTAGTATAGCACACAGTTTTTGCAGTTTTTGTAAATGTTCTTTGCATTGGAAGATTTTTTTCCAGTTCGTGTATTTTCCAGTTATCCTATCAAGTATATTAATTATATTACAGTATTCTATTTCCATATTGATTTCTGTGTTTCTTCTTTCAATTACTGATTGACGGTAGTAAAATCTTACACTATGACTTCTTGCTTCTTGTTCTTATATATTTTGAGGTTATGTTATTAAGAGAATGGAAGTTTATAATTTCATATATTCCTTGTGAATTCAGCCTTTTATTATGTGAAATGACTCTTCTTTTTTATTTATTTTTTTAAGTTTATTGGGGTAACATTGGTTAATACAATTATATAATTTTTCAGGTATACATTATAATTTGACATCTGTATATTCTGTATATTCCACCCAAAGTCCAGTTTCTTTCGGCTACCATATATTTGATCCCCTTTACCCACTTAACTCTCCCCCTAAACCCTATATTTGACCCCCTTTACCCTGTCTACCTCCCTGTTCCTCCCCCACCCCATTAGTAACCACAGTCTATAGTCCATGTCCATGAGTCTCTGTTTGTCCTGTTCATTTGTTGCTTTTAGATTTATATCCCACATATAAGTGATATCATGTGACTTTCAACTTTTCCTGTCTGGCTTATTTCGCTTTTAGCATGATTATCTCAAGGTCCATTCATGTTGTTGCAAATGGCAGTAATTCATCTCTTCTTTGGCTGAGTAATATTCCATTGTGTATGTACCACAGCTTCTTTAGCCAATCATCTATCATAGGACACTTCGATTGCTTCCACGTCCTGGCCACTGTGAATAATGCTGCTGTGAACATCGGTGTGCAAATATCTTTTCAGATACGGGTTTTCAAATCTTTAGAGCAAATACCCAGTAGAAGGGGATTACTGGGCCATATGGTAGATCAAATCTTTTTCTAGACATTTAAAAGTGTATAGATTTAAAGGGAGTGTTGATTTTGGTGCCGTAGACTATGATATGAAGCTGCTGACACTCTCAAGCTCTTGTCACCCAGTGCTGTGAAAGTCACTCAGTCATAACTGAGGAGTCCCGACTCAGAGCATTATTGTTCCTTTGATCTTGTATTGAAAGGGTGATGTTATTTGTGATCTGTAGTATTACTGTTACTGGATATCACTGAGATGATTTCTGAGGATGAAGTCTGATAGTGATCTCGCTTGCTGTATTAGAAATCTGAGAATTCCGAGAAAAGACCTTTGACTGCAAGGCTTCGCTCAGTACAACTGAACCATTCTACGTCTCAGTATTGAGTTCAGATCTTCTGTCTTCACGGCACGATAAATTAATAAGCTTGTACTCTGGGCTTTTCTTTGAGTCATCTGTTAAACCTCAGATTCGATCAGAAAGGAACATCAGGGTCTGCAGGAGAAGTCTTTACCTCATTTATCATCTCCACCTACCATAAAACTGATGGAGTATTTGTAATTGTCACTGAGTGGCAGGAGGACAGATGGTAGACTGTCATCCTTATCAGAAGATGGGCTTTTCTATTCTGCGTGGTGTCTGTTTCACAATATTTCATTAGCTTCATTTTCTCATCTGTCATTTCCAACAATGCAATACATAGATTGTAATAGATAACAACATAAGTGTATCCTACACCTGTAGAAAGACCTTAGCAGAATCGAATTGTTGTGTAATTAAAATAGCCTATAAAGTATTAAAAGTTGTCATTGTTACCTATGTTTAATTTTTTAAAATGATGCTGTTACAAAGGTATTGATAAAAGGTATTACGTTTTGATAAAAGGTATTATGTTTCATAGTCTCTCAAATTTACTATTTGATGAAAGTTCATTTAAGTATAGTGGAACTCTCAAACTTTTCATTTTGTTTTCTTTAGCATTTATTCAGCACCTGCTTGTGCATTCTGCCTTAGTTTAGATGTCAGGAAAACTCAGATGAACACTACCACGTGAGCCTACCTCTCCAATTTAGAGTGTCTGATAAATTTCACAGCTCCACGAATCTCTAAACACATTCGGTTAAATATAAATAAACTAACTTTTGTATATGGTGCTTTCATTGTTGCATAGTATTTGGATATCTGTAGATACTTTAGTTGATATGGTTAATGCCATCTAACAAATCAGTAATTATAAATCAGCTTTCCTTGACTTTTTCTGGAGGGTAATCTGCTGGGATAGTTCTCCGGGGGAGTGATAGTGATCAAAATAATAGTTTGCTACAGATTCGTTTGTTTTCATTCTGAGTAAAACTGACACCTCTTTAACTCCAGCAGTTATCATAAGCCCTTGGCACGTAGTGCATATTGAATTAATTGTTAGTAAATCAGTGAGCTAAACAATAGTTTATTTTCAACACACTGTATTTGTGAGGGCGGTATTCAGAGTCGATGGGAAAGTGCTGTCCAGATTGCCACGTTGTTTTCAGTTGAGCATTTCTTTATTTCTTCCTTTATTTCATCTGCATCTCCTTTTCTTCTGATTCTCCTTCTTCGTCCCTTCCCAGACATCTTTATTTCTTTACTCTCCCACTTCTCCCTTTTGCCTCCCTTTTCTCACCATCGTCATCTTCCAGAGAAACAAGGAAAACACCTTGTTTCCTACCCTCCAGGCTGCCCCCCTTTCCCGGTTTTTAGAAGAAAGCGAGGAAATGGCACATGCCTGTTTATCTTATTTGTTTTTGTGTTAGGCAGGCTTAAAAGAGTGAAATGCCTAATAATATTTTTAAGATTTCGAGAAAACATTTGAGTCTGGAAAGGAATAATATCATTGAGTTTTAGATTCCAAAATTGAGAAAGTCCAGGATGATGAGAGAAAAATCTTTTTCCAAACAAAATGTGAAAAGCTTGTATTATTTTATCATCTATTTAGATTGGTAACTTGGCATCCACCGAGCTTTGGAAAGTAAAGTTTTGGCTCCAGAGAAATAAGGCTCTTGAGCATGACATTGGATTTCCATTAAAAAAACCCACCTTTTGAAATTCAAATAAAAATACATTTCGTTATTATTGTGATGAAGTTTTGGTCCTTTTTTCAAAGGAAACATTTAAACCCTTTTGATCTAGAAAGAATAACATCCTTAAATATTCTCGGTTCTGTTATAGTATTTTAAATAATGGGAAGCAGATTACTTCCTTCGATGAACCACATTTTATGAAATGTGTTTATTCTGAGGTAACACTTGAGAGAGTTCTAAAAATGGAAGTTTAATAAAAGTCTATATTGTGTCATTTATACTTTCCTATATACCCTATTTTTAGAACTTTTACATCTTTCCCAAAGATCATGAACCTATCTATAGCTTAATTTTTTCATGTCTATTTTACAAAATCAGGAATTATGAGGACCTTTAGGAGGAGTTTGATAGAATATCAGGATCATAAACCTCAGTATTTAATATAGTAAATTATGTTAGAAAGGCCAGAGCTTTGGCATAATATGCCATAAAAGGTAATTAAAATAATAAGAAGGGTATAAACTTTGATGAGATCATGTCTGTATAGTATTAGTTTCCTTATATACGTTTATTAGTATTTCACGTTGTAGCACCGTTTAAGAAGTCACAATTGCGGCTTAAAAACTATACTTACATTGTGTGTTGTGTCTGTGTGTGGAATTACCATCCTTGATTAGCTTATGGGCTTTTCACATGGATTTTTTAAATGTTATGAAGAGGAGACAAAAAGAAAATTTGTAATGCAAACCACTAGAAACAAATATGTAAAATCTTGTAATGTGTTCATAGAAAGCTGGACAAAAAACACATTTTAAGTCACAGGAGACAAAATACAAACTAATGGTCGAGCGTACTAGTACCAGTTTTCCAGCTAACAAATTTACAGATTTACAAACAAAACAAACACTAGGTATTGGAAATGAAAACATTTTCATTGGATATGAAAATGACTTTTTTTTTAGTAAATAGTATAATTGAACTTTTCACAAAATTGAAGCTGTTACTTACAATATTTTTTCCTAATGCAGTGATAGAAATTACTTGTCAGAGACTCAGCCTGTGTGAGCACTGTTAAAAGGAGTGAAGGTGGAATAGTGAAATGCTTGTTTTTGTGTAGGTTGTGGTCCTGACCTTGGGCTTTGTGACCTTGGACATGATACCTTAGAGCCTCCGTTAAGCATTTGTAAAATGTAGACGTAGTGCCTCCTGTCCCATGGGGAGTTAAGCTCTGCTTATCACATAGTAAGAATGCAGTGAATAGTAATGTCGATGGCGACTTCACATATGACTGTGTCATGAATTTGATTTGCTACCTTGAACAACTTATTTGACTCCGTGTCTGTTTACTCACGGTTAAAATGGAAATGAAAAAAATAAATGCCATCTAAGTATGTTCTAAGTATAGTTCAAAGGACTAAATGAGTGATATGTAAAGTTTTTACTTAGTATATATTACATAAAAAGCCCTCATACATAATATTCTTTGTCTTTTTTTATTGACACAATGACATTCAACATTGTATTAGTTTTGGGTATACAACGTAACGCTTGACATGTGTCTATGTTGCAGAATGATCACCACAATAAATGTAGTTATTCATCACCACAGCAGTTACTATTTGTGTGTGTGTGGTAAGAACTTTTAAGACCTACTCTCTTAGCCACTTTCAAGATGTTGTCCAGTATCTTTAACTAAAGTCAGCGTGCTATATATTACATGTCCAGGATTTATTTACCTTGTAACTACAAGTTTGTCCCTTTTGACCACCTTCACTCATTTGACCGTAAGCATTATTATTAGCTCTTGATACATTACTTTCTTATCTTCCATTCATTTGACACGTAAGTATTGAGTGCCTGCCATACGCCAGGCATAGCAGCAGACCCAGAGGCATCAGTGAGCAAAACAGACAAATCGTTGCCCTCATAAAACTTACATTCTAGTGCAGAAAATTGCAAAGAAATATTGATGTTAGGCAAATCCTGTGAAGAAAAATGGATGGAATAAGGCGATGGCAAATAATGGAAGGTGTTACTTAAGATGGGGCGTTCATTTTAGCTGAGACCATGCAGAGTTAAAGAAGAATATTTTGGGCTAAGGGGACTGCAGTGACATTCCTGGCGAATGCGAAAAACAGCAACACCCATTCCACAGTGGCCGGAACAGAATGAATGAAGGTGAGAACGCTACAGGATGAGGTCAGAGAGGTCGACGATGGACGGCTTGCTAGGCCAGGGAAAGGACTTTGAATTCTACCTGAAGTGTGATGAGAAGGCAGGACTCTGATAAGAGCAATGGTACGATGTGATTTATGTTTAAAAAAAAAATCACTGGCTGCTTTTGTAAAGAAAAGCCTTGGGCATTATATTAGAACCTGAGACACCATTTCAGAGGCTCTTGCTGAGTGATACAGATGAGAGCTGGTGACGCCTTACCTTCAGCTAGGTGATGGTGGTGGTGGGGGAAGTGACTGGATTTGGGATGACTTTGGGGATATATTTGAAAGCAGAGCTGATAGTATTTGCTGAGGGATATGAGCAGTTGCTCGAACGGATGGCACCATTTACTGAAAGGAGCCTCGCTGCGGGAAGAGCCCTGGTGTGTGTATGGGGGGACAGAAGACTGGCTGTGGACGGGTGTTTCGGAAATGCTAATGGCGGAAGTACTTCACCTAACTGGAGTGTTTCAGGAGACCGTTTTGTGTAGGCGTGGAAATCCAGGGAGAGGTCGGGACTCGGTGAAAACTTGGGAGTTGCCTGTGTCTAAGTAATATTTCAAGTCACTGCTCGCAGTGCGTGAGTGTGATGGAGAAGCGGGGCGATCTGTGGACCCTCTGGGACACGCCGGCATTACCCAGGCAAGGAGAGCAAAGGGATCCCGGCGGAGAAGCCTTAGGAGGTACCGCGGGTGAGTTGGGAGGACAACGTGATGTCTAGAAGCTTAGTCGGGGAAGTGCTAGGGAGGAGGGGGTGGTCTGCGGGGCCAAGGCCGTTGGAAATTTAAGGGAGAGGGTCTAAAAACTTCTAGGAAGAAGTGTGTCGATGAAATGTTCCAAGGTGCTTTGATTGCCTGGCTGTACTGGAGCCCGTTAAGGTACAATGTCATCAGCTTACGCATAGAGTAGTCAGCACCGTTTTGTGGCCACACTAATCTGTTCGGTTGTCGGCACAGAGTAGGGAGAGAATTGGATGTAGGGCTGGGACTTCGCCGTGCAAGGCTGACGGGGACAGGGAGCGAGGGGTGTGTACGTACACGGAGTGGTTCGCGCAGTGGGCCACTCGGTCTGCAGCGACTGAGGAAGGAGCCAGGGCCACGCTGTGTGTGTGCCTCAGCCGAACACCTCTCTCCTGCCAGTAATCACAGTCCACTTCCTCCTCTCCGTCTGTGTTTTCCGGATGGCCTTTTTCTTACTTCTTCCTACACGTTTCCCAGCTCACAGCCCCGCACCCACCCACGCACACACCCAGTACCCACATGTCCACATCCACCCTGCCCTTGCGGGATGGCGGAGACGGTGCTTCCTTCTCGAAACCAGTAGACCGCCATCTGTGCACCCTCCTCCTGCTGTAGCGCTCCGACTCTCGTGGGCACGTCTCGCTGGTTACCACGGATTCGTGTGTGTTCTCCGTCTCCTGCTCCGCCGCGTGGTTGCAAGGGATGTGTCCTCGCATCCTTAGCGTTCAGCGCAGCAGAGGTTTGACAAGGCCACGAAAATCTCAAGTGAAACTGTTTTCAGTGTCGTCCAAGGCAATTGTGGAAGCCAGTGTTTCACGGAGGTTACTTCTACTCACGTCTGTGTGATCTTTCCTACTTGCTGTGCTCTGTAGCAACGCTATGCTATTTTTAAATCATCGTTATTTTATTTATCTTTCAGGAGCATCTTTCCCTAAAGAAGTATATTATTGACATTGTGATCGAAAGTACAGCTCCCTCGGAGCCTCTGAAAGATGGAGAAGAGCGGCAAAAAAATAAAAAAAAAGCCAAAAAGATCAAAGCCCGCATGAACTCCAGGTACTATCAATATCCTTAAAAACAAAAGAACTCGTAGTGATGGATGTCTTTATGTAAATGCAAGGAAGACCCTCCACCCCCCAAAAATTTGAAGTTGTTTACTTCAAGAAAGCCTTGAAAGTAACACTGATGAGCCTAATTTATAGCCACTTTCTTTGATTGAGAAAGAAAGAAAACTCTGTATCGATCCAAAGCCCTTGCCTTCACCTGTTAAGAGCTCTTCTTATAATTTGATGCAAAAGCTCTGCCAAACGTGTGCCTTCCCCGGCGTACGGCCGTATGTTTAAGTATGTGTAAACCAGGCCTATTTTTCTTTCCAACTATTGATTTTTAAATGAAGTATTAGAGAAAATCAATAGCAATCAACAAATAGGAGTCTACTGGCGGTAGTGTCAAATCCCAAGACTAGGTTTAATCAATTTGGTCGCCTGTCACAACAAGAAAAAGTTCAAGAAATATCTTGAAATGGAAAGTGAGTTGTCGGACCTGTCGTTTATCATCAGCCTGAAAGTGACATCTGAGGATCAGACCGCGGTGTGGCACATTGTTCCCTCGCAAGCTTTGTGCGTCACCTGACGACTGATGGAGTCTTGTTCAAGGACACACAGGCAGCTCTTCCTTAGTAGATAATTGAGAGCAGGTAGTCTGAATGTGTTGATAGGCCTTTGTTCCCAAATATCTCGAAAGGTGGAGAAGCTTGACCCATGGGATTACAGGAATATGGATCTAGAATGATGAGGAGTGGTGGTTCTCTCTCTAGTTTCCAGATTGTAATCAAAGCAAGTGTCCGTTTCATTTTACGGAATCATGGAAACTTCAGAGTACTCATTGAAACAAAGACTGGAAGAGGTTTCTTTGATTGCATGTTTTGAGGTCCCTCTCAAGTTTCTAAACAGTTCCACAGCGTATGTCGGGATGTTACAGACCTTCCTTCCCAGTTCGTGCTAAGAACTCGCTGGCCTTCTGCCAATGAAATGCTGTGGAGCCTGTTCTTGGGACTTCTTTCTCTCCGTACACATTTGCTGGGGGAGCGGACCCAGTCCTGTGGCTCGAACATGCTCTACTTACCACTTTCCCATCTTCAGGTCTCCTTGGACTTGGGATGTCCAAAACAAGTTCCCGCTCTTCCTCTGCCCCCGCCCCTTCACTTTCTTCCATTCCTCACTCACATCCAGTCCAACCGCAAATAGCGCTAGCTTTGCTTTGAAACATGTTCACTGTCTGGCGGGCTGACGTCTCCACTTGCCCAGACCAGCTTCGCTCACCTCGATGATCGCAGCAGCCCCTGGCTGTCTCCTTGTTTCTGCCCTTGCCTCCGGGCAGTCTGAACATTCCGGCCAGAGTGAGCCTGTTAAGATTTAGGTCAGATCATGTCATTTCCTTGTCTGTAAAACCTCAGGGTTTCCTCTGCCTGGATGACTCTTCCCACATGTATCTGTGCAGCTGGCTCCCCAGCCGCCTTCCGTGTCACCGCTCGAGGCCCTAGATGTACTTGGAACCCTGACTAATTGTCTTTTTCTTTTACCTTTCCTATGAGGACATATGTTTAGTTGCGTGCAGCTAAAAAGTGATTCTTTCCTTACTTTGATATGTCTTAGTCTTTTGGCTGGTAGCAGTGAACGTGCATACATGTAGATAATACATAATTTAGTGTTTAATTCCAATTTGGTTACTCCTTTATTCCCAAGCATAACCTATGATCATTTGCCTTTTCCTTATTAGGCCTGTTGAAATTTGTGTCTTTCCTGTTATTTATGAAGGACGGTTTATTTTTTCACCTGCATTGCTGTCTGGATTGGTGGACATTGTGACTAATTCTTTCATAGGTAGCTGGACTAGTTCTTTGAGACGAGGACTCTTTGGGTGAACAGTAAAATTTAAATTAACCTTTCCTCCTTTTCCTTCCAAAAAGAGAAGTTGACAAATGAAGTCAACATTAATGGATTGCTGTAGTGACACCTGTGTTAGATTGATGACCTCGGTGCTGTCACCTACAGGTTCAGCCGAGCCGGAGCCTAGTTAGACAGTGGCAGAGAAGTATTATCTCAGATCTTTCCAGACATTTGGTTTTTAGCTGGGATAAATAACAAAAGCAGAACAAAACAAGTCTTTGAATGTCCAGTCAAATTGTTTTTACTGTTTTTAGAATTTTTTCTAAAGTTACGTGACTATTCTTTACCTGTATTTGGTTTTACATTATAGACTTTCTGAGATACATAAACATTCAGCTACCTCACCTACCTAGTAGAAACTTAATAGGGTTTCAGATTTAATTATCATGGTTTTAACATTTTTGAAAAATAAACATTGTTCTGTACCAGATCTATAAACTCACAAGTATTTTTATGAATCTGTTCTTTGTCCTAGGAAGAAATATGTACTTTTCAGCCTTTTTTGGATAGCATTTATAGTACTTTAAAGAAGCAGTTTCAGAAACCAAAGTGTTAAAATTAATGTAATGTTCGTAATGCCGGAAGAGGAAAAACACAGCCAAGGTTTTTCTATAAAAATCAGCAGCAGAATAACTAACAGTGATTAAACTTCTTTCTCTTCAGGGCCAAGGAATATGAAAGTTTAATGGAAACAAAGAATTCTGGCTCTGACTCACCTTATAAAGCAAAGTGAGTATTTAATCCTACATTTTAGTTCTCCATCTCTTTGGTCTCCACCTACAAGAAAAGCTGAGCTGAGCCGTCATCATATGCCTGTGGTCACGGGCTTTCTATCTGATGCCTAGAACTTTATTTTCCTAACACCGTGGTGTACAGCTGGGGACGATTTTGCCAGGGACATTTTGCTCTGTCTGGGGGTAATGGACCCTTCCCACTCCCTGTCACGAGTGGACCCTGTTGCACTTCCTCCTGACTTCATCTCGCCTTTCCACTCGTTTTGACTCAGACTGGCGCGGAAGCCAGACGTGACTTCCGGGCCTTGGCCTCGGGAGTCTGGAGGCTTCTGCTCTCAACCTTACTTTCGTGCTCCCCTGTGCAAAGAAGCCCGGGTCAGCCCCCTTGAGAGGGACAGAGTACTTGGTCATGGTGCACGACCTTTAATCTGCTCTCGAATTGATTTCGCTTGATTTGGTGAGTTTTTTTGCATCCGTATTCATAAGGGATGCCGCGCCTTATCAGGCCTCTGCTTATGTCACCTTCACTCATGTTCCATTGGTCAAAGCAAGTCATTTTGCCAAGTCACTGTACAAGGACACTATTCAAGTCAAGGCTAGCAAGATGTCATGCGGGGGGACCTTCGATGTCGCAGTCTGCTGCACAACTTTCTCTGGACTGTCCTCTTACTTGACTGGCTGCTCCTTTCACTTACCTTGTGCTTAGTTCACCTTCCTGTCCTTGACCTCAAACATTGGCATGCCTTTGTCCTGAGAGTTCAGATAGAGCGTTACTCCCTGGGCAGTCTCGTTCAGGTTCGTGACTTTAAACATCTGGTCACAGATAGATTTTAACCTTACGTCTCCAACCCAGATCTCCCCGCAGCACTCCAGACTCCTGTGTCCAGCTTCTTGGTCAGCATTTCCGCATGGACCCCTCAAGGGGGCAAAATTAGACTCCTAAGATTCACTCCCAAACCTTACGTTTTTGTTCATCTTAGAAAACGGCAAGTCGATCCCTTATGCCGAGGCTAAAATCTGCAGAGTGAGCCTCTCTTTTCCTCACACTTCACTTTCGGTCCATCGGCAAACTCTGTGGCTGTTCTTCCAGCATGTTCAGAACCTGACGCTGTTCCTCATCCCGTAGCGAAGCCTCGTCCTCCCGTCCCTCCCTCTGCTCGCGTCATCGCGGCAGCCTCTAGGCCAGTCCTCAGCGCTCCCGCCCTCGCGCGCCACAGTCTCGCAGCCACAGGGCCACCAAGGTACCCTTGAGATCGTAAGTCTAGGAAAAACGGCACTAGCAATGGAGGCATCATTTCTTCGTATGTCTGAACGCTCACATAGAAACCAGATAAATACTTAAGAAAACCAAAACCTGATGGCAGCATTTACAACAAGACCATGAAACTTCAGGAAATCCCAAAAGCGAGTGGGTGGGAATAGTGGCTGCAAAAATCGCATGGTATGACATCAGCGTGAGAGAAAGCAAAGAGAACTGGGGTAATGGGTATAAGGAAAGAGAACCCCAAAATGACCCACAGGTTTCTGCTGGGAAGGAGAGGGAATCGGTGTGAGAAAAGCACCTGATGTCGTTCTCAAGCAGGCGCCTCAGCAAGGGCTCACGGGAACAGTGTCGCCTTCGTTCTGGCTCCTGTATGTCGGTGATTGCCCTCAGAAAACCAGTTTCCCAGCTGCAAAATGCTTGGTCCCTATTTTCCTTTCTGGGGGATCGTAAGTACTAATAGAGAATGCACTTTAGACAATCAGAATTATTAGAGACATCCACATAAGGACTCGTGATGGACTCACGTCATGGTTTGTTGTGGAATTACGTCTGATTGAGGGCCAGGAAGAATGAATGTTGTGGAAGAGCCGCATCTCAGATGACCTTCTCAGAGAAGGATCAGGGAGAATGGGGGAGCCTTGTGTTAGAAACGTGCCTGGCAGAGAGTGTCAAAACCCCAGCAGGGTGAGAAGGGCGGAGATGATAGCACGCGTACGGGGACAGAGAGGCCACCTGCCACGACTGGAACCTGGTCCAATAGCTAAGTCGTCCAGGCCGACGGAAGGCAGGCCTCTCGCTGCTGGAGAAGAGAGTTAAAAACATGCCCACGGAAACCGGAGAAGCCCCATGCCGATGCATCGGAATTGTGGGTATCGGTTTTAACTCGTACGTCCCAGTACGTAGAAATAGACGTAGATGTGAACGTGTGGATGGGATGTTACACGTTCCTTGTAAAGTAGCGTACACACGTGTCCTAGCAGTGTCCACTGAGAGCGAGCGCCTGCGAGCAGCACCCACGTGTCCCTGTGCTACTGAGGCTGAGGGGCTTCCTGAAAGGGAATGTGGGTTTCTGCCTGTGAGAAGGGATCCTGGCAAGTGAAATGGAGAGCGTCTGATGGAGGACGAATACACATACACTGATGTTCATCTTATGTAGGGATTTCTGGAGCTCTTGTATAGAAATACAGGCTTAAGCATAGTATTTTAAAATAGTAGGGGCACCATATGCCTGTCACACGGAGGAGGTAACAGAGAAAGGAAGGTGATCGTGTTTGTGTGTTTGTGTCCATCGCCCTCTCGTGGACCCAGTCTCTCTCCTCATTCTCTCACACATCTTCCCAGCGACCCTGACACACTCCCCAGAACTTCACTGGGATGAAAGTTAGGGCTCCTTATGGAGCTGCCTCGTACAGTCATCAGTGACACATGTGAACTTAGAATTGTCTTTGGAATTCGTTCAAGTTTTGAGAAGAAAATATCTGACTAAACAACATTCTCCACAAAGCCATTTACCACGTGGACGCTTTTCATGTTTTAGGCCAGGAGTTAGAGCCTCCACTTTTTCTTCTCATGCAAGAGAAACTGTCTGCCAGAAGAAACCCAGATAACTTTTCGTGTTAAAAACTGCAGTCTCGAAAACATCTCCTGCCCTTGCCCTTGAGGGAAAATACAGCTTTCAGAGCTTCAGTCCTGCGACTTTCTGTATTTATAGCCTGAATCCAAATCCGATGCCTTTTGTCTTGAGAGGGAAGGAGCAGAGGTGTAGCTCGAGTTACCTGCGCCCCTCGCCTTGGCGTTCTTCCTCGGAGGGTAGGTTCACGTGAATCCGGATTTGATTTACCTCAGGGAGAAATACGAGCCTCTTGTGTCCTGGGAATTAAAACGGTCCCGCGCCTCCCTGAGCGTGTCTGGTTCTCAGCGGAATGCGAGCGTTCTCAGTGGAAAGCCGGAGGGTCGGACGCATCAGCGGCCTGGCTGCGGCTGCCTCTTGGGTTACACGCTGTGCCGGCTGCATTCGGCCACCGGCTGAAGTGGCCGCTTATCTTCCCCGCGGTGAGCTCCACGTGATAAGGCCCTAATCGGATGGGACTCCAGCCCGTGTGCGATGAGAAGGGAAGAAAGTCTGTTGCTCGGACTCGGAGTGTGTTTCTTCCATTCCCTTTCCCTTTGCTGCACCAAGGCCTGTCAGGGACCAGCATCACAGCGCACGTCCACCGAGTGTCTGCGTTGGTGCGTGACGCTCGGTAGTTGAGTTAATTACCTCTGAGCTGCAGAAGCTTGAAAAGGAACAAATACATATGACTCCGCTTTTAAGGGAAGAAACCGAGATGCAGAGCGGTCAGAGGACCTTGCCAGGGTTTCTGCGGGCACGCGTACTTCGGCCTCCAGAGCTCGCATTTGTTCCCTGGCACGTCAGTAACTTCATGCGGACAGAGTGGTGGCGGCGAGTCCACCAGTATCCTTTTTCATCCGCGTTTGCTGTTGTGTTGAGAAATCTGAAAACTTCACAGAAGTGCGTTTGTGGAAGAAATCGTATCCAGGATGGAGACGAGCGTGAGGTTTGAGGGTCAACCGTCGAGGCTCCCCTTCCCCGCCTTAACAGTGTGAGACCTGGGGAGAGTCGCCTGTCCTGCCTCAGCCCTTGTTTCTTCATTTTTCAAATGGGGATGATAGCAATGGCCAGTGTCCTTTCAGACGATTTAATAAGATCGTGGGCACGAAAGCATCTGTAACGTGGGAGGTTATGGGTGTAATTAAGAATGTGAAGAAATGTCCGCTTCGCCCATTCGTCATTAAGCCACTGTGGCGAGCACTAGTGTAGAGGTGGCACATCAGGCAGTGTGGACGCAGCAGGGAGCCGCGGTGGGCAGGGACCGCCTCCCGTGCAGGGAGCGCTCTGCTTCTGCACTGTAAATACAGTAGCTGTAGCCACATGTGGCTGTTCAAGTTTAAGTAAATGCAACTCCAAATTCAGTGCCTCAGTCGCACTGACTGTATCTCAGGTTCTTAGCGGCCACCACGGTGGAGAGGACAGATACGCGACATCCTGTCCACCGTTGCGGAGTTTTGTTGTAAATCTCTGCACGGCGAGACTCGGCCGAGTGATGCGAAGGCCTGGTCAAATCAGAGAAAGTACCATGTGGCCCGATGCATAGTCAGAGTTCTCTAGACAATGCGTGTGGGGAGGCATTCCAGAAGAAAGGAATGAAGAGCGTTTGCCAGGACCGCAGTGCTTGCGGAGCCCGAGCGGTGGGATTGGCCTGCGTGGAGGGCTCTCTCTCCGTTGACTGTCGCAGAGAGATGGGAGACTACAGGTGAAACACAGACAGGCTTGAAGATGTGTGGCAGAAAGTGAGGATTTTCTTGTTCCAGCATCTTCCAGCTTCTTTATGAAATACAAGATCTTATAAAAGCAAGAGGGAGGATGGAAAGGGTGGAGTTTTGAAAGGGCTGGGAACATATGAAGCAAGGAAACCCTTTGTGGAGAGTGAGAAGACCAGACAGACGGAGGAAGATCCCGCATCTGTGGTCGTGCCGGTCTTTTGGGTGGAACGTTCGCTCAGGGTCAGAAATGGAAGAGGCCGGCAGGTGCCAGCGAATGCAGCTGACTGGACCACGCGAGGTGCTGAGAGCAGTGCATGCCCAGCGTCAGCTAAGCAGACGTTGGTGGCCATTGCCACTGCTGGAGTTGGCTGGTAGGAAGGTGCCAAAACGAGCGAGATGGGGGATGGGACACGTTCACCAGGAAGTGACCGTAGTGACGACCTGTGGAGTCTGTCGCCGCCAAAGGTAGAAGTGAGACGGCAGGGCCGATGTAGAGGGGAAAACGGGAGATGTGTGAGTGTCTCGTGAGTATCCATTGGTGAGACGCTCACGCAAGGAAGTGGGGAAGGAAGGGCTACGAAGAAATATCACACGCTGTCCCCTTCCCAGAGAATCGCACAGTCTAGGTAGTAGGTAGTATTTCTGGGTGAAAAGCACATAATTGCTCAGTTTTCTGATTGGTTGATACGAGCACTGGCAGGCAGTCCCAGATGCTTGTAAATTGGAACGTGGAGAGTTTGACATGGTGCTTATGGCGTGATAGCCAAGCCCACCTTGAAGATGTAAATCAAAGTATGAATACCTGCTCTGGTTCTTACACTCGCTTTCTCTGCTGTCACACTCCGTCTCCCCGTCTCCAGTTCTGTCCCCGTTTAAATGTCACATGGTGACCGATGGCAGCCTTGCTCTGGCTAGTCCTTTGGGTGGGCAGCACCGTCCTCTGGTTGTTTTGTGCCCTGAGGACTTCCTTGCTGGTTGGGGACGGAAAGCAGTCCCGGCCTTGGGAGTGGTTCGTTTTTCTCTCCCCGCAGGTGCTCCGTGAAGTAGTTTCTCATACAGTAATGGAAGTACCTTTTGTCTCAAAATGCTTAGGAAAATGAAATATTGTCGTCTGATTCATTAATGTTGTGATTCCCTTTCATTCATTCCTTTCCATATCATTTTGTATTGAAGGCTTCAGCGATTAGCCAGAGATCTTCTGAAACAACTACAAGTACAAGACAGTGGGTCATGGGCAAACAATAAGGTTTCTGCTTTAGATCGGACCCTAGGAGAGATCGCTAGAATTTTGGAAAAAGAGGTATGTAACGAATCTCTGGCCTCTGTCCTCTGCCTTCGTGGTTCCTTCTCACTGTGACAGGACATAGTGTAAGGCAGGCTCTCAGTGTCCGTGTTTCTTCTGTCTCCAAAAACAGCCATGGCTGGATGTTCGTTTCCTTTTGCTCCTAATTAAACGGAAGTTGTTTTCAGTTGTTTTAATTGAAATGCTCAATAACAAAAATATATCCTTTAGGTCATGGTTTTCTCAGTTATATTTTTGTCCACATAAACAAAATGAAATTATTTTCAATGGAGTCATACTAATAGATATACAGTTATGTGGCAGAAGATACAAAGCTTTGAATTATAAAGCTCATAAATGACAGATATTCGCAAACATCGATTTCCTTCCTGTGTCCCGCAGATTTGGCAGTTTTCTTTAATTATTTAATGACTTAGAGTCATTAAATGTTTCAGTGTCAGTTAAAAAATTCTTAATTTCAAAAGTCTTTATTGTTCACTGTAGAAAATCTTGAATGTTCGAAGAAGAAATAAAACTTCCTGCAGTAGCCACTGTTGACATTTTACTGTATTTTCTAAATCCTTCTACTGTGCATTTTCTACATTGTTATATCTGGCTAACTTTTATCACAAGTAATTTTTCACATCTTCAAAAGTTCTTTGTAACAGAACAACACACCACAGTTCACACAGTTCATGTCTCTCAGGTGGTTTCTAGTTTTGGTACTTAAGGTGGTGGCCAGATGTGTTCCTTAGTTGCGTGTTTGTTTCTTGTTTTCTGGGCTTAAGATTCATTATATCACATTTTATTCATTAGAAAGACTGTAGTGACAAAAGTGACATAAGTACAATTGACAGCTGTGAAGTCAGCACCTGACTTAGGAAGTAGGCTGTCCCCAGTGTGGTCCCTCCTCCCCATCCCCGACATCCGAGGGAAGCCCCGCGTAGAGTCAAGGGGATGTCTTTGTTCTTTAAAAAACGCCTGTACTGCTGTATCACATAGATGTACTGTTAAAGTTACGGTTCTAAGTTGTATTGACGCCTATAAATGCAGCCAGCCTGCCTCCGTTTCTCTGTCGCACGGTGAGTACTCCGTCGTGTTAGTGCTGCGGTCTTTATCCCGTCTGATAGTGGACGCTCCTTTCAGGGTTGGCGTGCGGTGGCGCGGGCGGAGGGGAGAGGCTGGATGTAATCGCGTCTGACATGTCCCTGCGTCGCAGCGAACAAACGGGTTCTGCGAGGCGGGGCGCCTCGGGCTGCGGCCGCACAGTCACCTGGGCGGCTCGTTACTACACAGACCGCCAGGCCCACCTCGGCTCGGAGTCAGTGGGGCTGGAGTGGGTCCCGAGAGTCTGCATTTCCAGCCAGGTCCCGGTGGCGCTGCTGCGGCCCCGAGGACCACGCTTCGGGAATGTGGCTCCGGTGTCCGGCGCGCGCCTCGCATGGACGAGTTGGTGCGTGGCTGCGTTTTGGCACCGGCCAGTGCGGGCGTCTATCGCAGCGAGAGCCGCGCTGTGTGTGGCAGGGCCGCGCAGGCCCCTTCCGCGCCTGACATGTCCCTCCAGGTGCTGGGGGCTCAGGCACCGGCCTTGGTGAGGCGTGGGCTGGCTGGTGTTCAAGGTTTCATGCGCTTTGGGAAAACCTATAACGATTTTCACATTTGCTCCGGTAGTCTTTGTTTTCTTCTGTAGGGTCCCTGCACTTCGAACGAAAAGGCGATTGCGTGACAATGCCACCATTGCCCCTTGTGCTGCCGAAGGGGTGCAGTCCGGTGGGAGATTCCCCCTCACACAGCTAAGACCACCACAGCCTACCACCCGGCGTAACCGTGAACCCCGTCGCCGCTCCTTCAGGGTGCGAAGGAAGCACCTTGGCACAGCATGGAGCCGATAAACATACTGCAGCCCCGGGGTTGACTTGCAGCCCAAATTCCTATCGCCTGTGCTACTCCAGAGACCGATAGGTTATTGCAAATAAGAGCGTCTGAAACATTCTAGGACATGCGAAGGCATTTTCCTCATTCTTGTCACTTACTAAGTTTGGTCCGAGAGAGCACGCTTTGGATTTGCATGGACTGTTCTCATTGCTCAGTGAAGGTGAACATTTAAGCTAGGGTAGTAACAGCATCCCAGAAGCATTCTGCGGATTATCAGAAACACGAGACATTTGTGTGCTGTGACTGGAAGTAAACAGTTAAGCAGATGGATCGGTCATGGAGTTTGTCCAGTTGCCTTTCGTGACTTTTAGAGTCCTGCCAAAGTGAAATAGAGATTCAGCTGTGAATCTCTTGAACACGAAGAAGCAAATCGCATAGCTGGCTGCATTCGTAATTTGAAATGAATTGAGCGGTGTCATGTCACGTGGTATGTGATAGCTGTAGCAAAGCTTGCGTGTACACTAGTGTTCGAAACTCATCTTGGAAAATGGCAGCAGAAACTGGAGTGTAGAAAGGTAGAAACTCTTCCCCACTCACTTCTTTTTCTTTCTGCTTTTTGCCAACTGA
Organism: Macroglossus sobrinus; assembly: GCA_004027375.1. Classification (NCBI taxonomy): domain Eukaryota; kingdom Metazoa; phylum Chordata; class Mammalia; order Chiroptera; family Pteropodidae; genus Macroglossus; species Macroglossus sobrinus. The sequence continues at coordinate 91,089 of PVKZ01002496.1, forward strand.
GGTTTGTGGCCTTTTTTTAAAAAAAAATTTTTTATTCGGGTAACACTGGTTAATATGATTATATAATTTTCAGAAGGTTTGTGGCTACTTAACACATGCCCGGACTCAGGAGAAAAACCATTAATCCCTGAGAGCTTTTCAGCCTAATCGTGTTCAGAGAATTGTTTTGGGGTCAAGCTAGACACTGCCTGTTACCAAACTTTATGGTTCACTTGCTTTTGCTCCTCTTACTTTCAGCTGGACTTCTTCAGTTGAGAGGAACTGGAAAATATTCAATCCTAGGAACCTCTTGTTTTCATCCCCTCACTGTGTCCTTATTTATGTAGTTATTTCCTTATAGCAGATGGGCAGTAACTGTGCATAGTTGTGCGACACCCCTATTTTGTCAGAAGGCGACGAGTATACCGTACGGCCCAAAGTAAAAAGAAAATGTTTTTCATACCTTCTTCAGCTAGCTTATATTAGAAGACCACAAATGGAATTAATTATTATTTCAAGAATCTGACAGGTTTAATTTATATGTGTATTGTAATTTTAAAAAAGAAGCGGTGGTGGTTATATAGGTGTGTGCAGTTGCCGAAATTCATCCAACTGAATACCTAAATATGTGCGTTTTATGTTAACTATCTCAGTAAGAACACAATTAATTAATATGTTTAAATTGTTCATATTTTTAGATGGTGAGGTTTACCTTTATATAACACACTGTTTTAGTCACTGTGGCTTATTTGTAAAAAGAACTCTTTTAAAAGCAGATAAATTTGTTAGAAAAACTCAGTGATGAATATTGACGGGGCTCATTTGTAGGAGCATTTTTCACACAATTTGATATTTTCTATTACGCTTACGCAAATTAACTTTGTGGACTATTTAAAAATTCTTTTTAAAAACCTCCAGCTTTGCATGTAATACATAATGCAAAGAAATGTACATAAAATACAGAATAATAATTATAACAGCAAAAACCCCAGTGACTGTTAGTTGAGAAATAGAGCATTGCCATCATCCCACTCACATTTATTTTGCCAAACATACTTTTCCCTTAATATCTGGATAAACAATTACTTAGACTTTTTAGTAACTACTTTTAAACTTTTCTTTATACTTTTATCCCCTAAATAATACATGTTCATTTATGTATGTCTGTTTTGAACTTTATGTAAATGGAACTCTACTCTGTCATTTGGTGTCTTCTATCAGGATTATGTACTTAGAATTTATGTTGTCGTAGAGGGTTTTTCCCATGGCCGTATACTGTGTCATCGGATAAAATTACCACAATGGTATTTATACATCCGCCATTGATGGGCATTCGGGCTGCTTCTAAACAAGTATCCTGGCATTGAATTGCACGGTCAGTGCCATCCCCACTTACACTTTTGATTTTAGTCCTGAGAGTCCTTTTTTTTCAGTGTGAGTAGAGGGTTGTCGGTATCATTGGTCTTTTCAAAGAACCAGCTTTTGGTTTGGCTGATTTTTCTCTTGTTTCTCTATTCTCTGTTCTGTTACTCTCCTTCAAGGTCCATCCATGTTGCTGCATATGGCAGGATTTGTTCCTTTTCGTGGCTGAATAATAATACGTTGTTCGTATGCTCCCAACGTCTTCATCCATTCACGCGCTGATGGGCCCTCGGGTTCTTGCCAGCGCTTGGCTATTGAAAATGATGCCGCTGTGACCGGAGAGGTGCACATGCCTTTTTGAGTTCGGTTTTCTGTTTCCTTTGGAAATATTCCCAGAGGTGGAATCGCTGGATCAGATGGTAGTTCTATTTTCAACTTTTTGAGGACCCTCTGTTCTGTTCCACAGCGGCCGTACCGATGTACAGTACGGCCAGCGGCGTGCAGGGTTCCCTCTCGCCCACATCCACACCAGCAGTTTTTATTTCTTGTCTTTTTCGTGGTGGCAGTTCTACCGAGCGTGAGGTAATAGCTCATTGCGGTGATAGTTCGCATTTCCCTAACGCCTAGTGACGTTGAGCATCTTTTCATATCCCATCTTCTATGGAAAAATGTCTGTTTTGGTTCTTTGCCCATTTTTAATTGGATTATTTAGTTTTGTTTTGCTATTGAGTTTTTAAAAATTTATTGGAGGCAACGTTGGTAATAAAGTTATATAGATTTGAAGTGTACAATTCAGTAATACATCATTGTGTTCACCAGAGTCAGATCTTCCGTCACCATATATCTGACTCACTTTACCCTTCTAGACTGCCCTCCCTTCCCTCTGGTAACTGCTAAACTGTTGTCTTTTCCATGAGTTTTCGTTTCTCTTGTTTGTTGCTTTCAGTTTATATCCTACATGTGAGTGAAATCACATGGTTTTCCTAAATAGTTTTGATTCTGTAATCGCTGTCAGAAGAAGCCAGCTGTTCTCGTTCCATGGAAATTACATACGGATCTTAAAGGTAGGGAGACAGTGGTCAAAAGTTTTTATATTTATTTATTTTGTTAATTTAAAATATGTTACCAGGAAGTATTAAGAAAAAGCACATGAGCCACAAAATTAACTTTTCATCATGTGTATTTCTAGGTGAACATCTGTAATAGAAAAAGGGCGATCGGAAGATGAATTTGGCAGTGTTAATAGGCAAGCCCTCACTGGAGTATTTTTTTTCTTTTTGCGAGCATTATTCTGCCACCAGTGAAGTCTCATTATTTCTAAGTGTCCTAATCAATAAGGTCATGAAAGATTGATTTCAGAAGCTGCCACTGTGTTTATGACAAGAAGCATATCGAGTCATTTATAGGAGTGGGCAGTAATTCTCCTCTTAACTAGCAAGTCAGGGAATCAGCGAGCCCATCTTACATGTCTTGAGGTGGCGAGGAAAACCTCAGTGGTGTCCATCACTGATGGAGGAGGAGACTCATATTGTTAATTGAATTTCCCTACGAAGAACAGAAATGTAGCTTCTTGTGGGGGAAAGGGAGAAGCTGCCAGTGTGTAGTGTCCAGTGTGTACGAATTGGTTGCGTTGATTTTTTTCTCTGCGAAAGGCCTCAGATGGATGCAGAATTGTGTTGTAGAAAATGTGTAACGCTAAAGCTTTTCTTATTATTGACTGTGAACGTGATTTAAGGACCATGCCATATTCTGTCATATGTGAGTATTGTAATTTATTTGGCTAATCCTCTGGTTGAGTAATCTTTAGGTTCATAAAGCCTTTTTTAAAGAAGAATAATTTTTATTATATTTCTTAATTGTTAAAAGCAAAATTAAGCAATACAGAAATATATAACAGAATAAGGGCATGCCCCTCCTGTTTCCCTTCCAGTCCCTCTTCTCAAATTTAACAACTGTTAACAGTTCGGCAAATATCCTTCCAGTTTTTTCTCTGTATATATATTCTGTGCATCTACAGACACATTTTTTCTCGGTAAAAAAATACCGCTCTCTGTGTAATCTTAGCTCCTTCTCTTCAGTTGGTAGCATGTTGTGAGTGTTACTCCATGTCAGCATGTGGAGATCTACCCTAGTTCTCTCTTTTTGTAATTAGCCGGGGTGGGATGGGGAAGGTGGTCAAGTTTAAAAAAAGGGCTATACATGGCTTAAGAAAAATTAAGGGAACACAGCAAAAAGGAAATTCCTCTTTAATTTGGGAGTTCTTTTGAAGACTCTGTGGTAATCCACAGAGTAGTTGTCCCAGTAACTTAATGGAACCGTTTCCCTGTTGATGGGCATTTGTTTAGATTGTTTGGGGGATTTTGCCTTTTTAAAAATCCCTTCAGTGAATGGACATCTGTACATGTACCATCACGGACTGGGGCTTATTTTCTGGAATAGATTTACTAGATGTGGAGTGAAATTTTGATTTAAAAAAAAAAGAAAAGACCAGATTATATTCAAACATGTTAAAAAGCAAGTGACCTTCTTAGCCAATATAATTGAGATTAGTAGTTGGTCGGGTAAGCCCAAAAGACAAACAAACCAAGGAAAGCATGATAATCAAGCCTGTTAAGTTTGTATTCATTCGCCAGTCTTCTGATGTAGGAACAAGGCTTTTCTGTGTGAGTAGTTCTCTTCTCTGGAATTCCATTTAGCCATTCTTACACGAGTACAGATTCCAGAATACCTTATCTACAAATTTCACTTTCACATTTTTTAAGTGAAAACAGTCTTAGTTGACGATCAGTTCTCTAAATTTTTATGATTTCCCCCCCCCCCAGTTTTCCCACTTGTCTCACTTAAACCTAATTTGCTGGCAGTTTTGTATGGCGATCGCCATTATTGAATCTTTTCAAAGCATTCAGCTTAGTTTTCATAGCAACTTTTTCCCTAGTATGTTATTAGCTCACTTGCCATGTAGTTAAATTACATAGTGGGTGAAGAAGCAGTTGTCACGTACATATATTCTGTATATATGTCACATACATAGAACCTACTGCGTTAACACAGAGATAAGAATGTTCACTGGGACGTAAGCATCGGTCTGCATGTTTTATACAGAACATGGAGAGTGTCCCTTAAGCCATCGTTTTGGCTAGGTGGAGATCAGGTACACATTGAAGAGTTTTGTGCTGTACTAATTTATAGGCCTTTCCATGGTCTTGGCAGCATCCCTTCCCGCCCACCCTTGCCAGCTTTAGGTGTTGATCCACGATGCATTTTAAAGCTGGAAAAATGCCAGCAGACAACAAGAGAACGCTGGCATTTATTGAGCATCTACTTTCGTGACACTTTCTAATGTCATCTCATTAATTCATCAGAGTAACTCTTGACGTGTTATCTCATCTTATGCGTATATAAAAAATAAAGATGGTGAGACAGAGAGATTAACCAACTCGGCCAGGGTCACACAGTAAGTGTCAAAACTGCGATTCAAAAATATTTGTAAGGTGTTTTTATTTGACATAATAAGTTAACTGCACAAATGAGATATTCATTATTCAGTATTATGTATTCACACAATCAGTCAGCATTCTTGCAAAATGCAGTAGCCGCTTTAGTATACAAAATGTGTTTTTCTTTCATGACTTGCACTTTATGAACATTTTGTAAAGTAGATTCCGTAAGTATATATTGAGCCTACAAGGTGTTTTCCTGTTTTTATATTAAAAAAAAAAGGAAAAAAGATTTTATAAATATTTTTGGCAGATTTATCAATTTTTGGAAGAGAACCGGAGCATGTTAGAAGTTAAATAACCTTAACTGTTATTTAGCCAACTCACGCGTTCTCTCTTTTGTGAAGTGTGCGAATGAAGTGTGTGGATGGTTCAAGTCCGTAAAGGCATTAACTGTCTAGATTAAAACTGGAATTTCCTGCTCTTAGAAGATAGCATGGTCCTGGCATGCACGTGATAAACCAGTCTGTTAGTATAAACGTTACGTTCATTTGTATAGTCTTCCTGAACGTGTCTGCTCTAGCATGTTTTCATAGTACCAGTTAAGACCTGTATTTCTCTTTACATTGAGTTTTACCTTTTATTACAGGTAGTATCCAAACATAACTGAGGGAGGGACACACACACACACACACACACCGACTTTCTAAGCTGTAGTTTCTGAAAAATATTTTATTTGATAACACTTAATTACGAGTTACCCTGAATTTTCACATACTCCATTCACAAGATGATGTTTTTGGCATTGCAGTTCCAAAAGAAGAAAAACTATTCTTTACTCTATGCTGTTAAATTTTTCCTAAATGGAAATATGTTAGTCAATAGCAAAATTCGTTGAATAAAAATGGCATACAGATCTTGCTGAGCACCGGTACGAGTATTTCTAGAGGACACATCTTTAGAAGTAGAATTACAGAGCGCACGTCGCATCCAGCCTTGTGTGAGATGCTCACAACTAAGACTATAGAGTACTTACGTGAGCCTATTCTAGTGTATTCTGGGTCTTAGGTGTAAAAATTGGGCTGAGCGTCTTGACCGATGGCAAAGGCAAAGACTGGGCTGAAACGCGGAAGCTTCACCTCGGAGAAACAAGCAGATGGAAACTGGCGAGCAGATTGGGTCAAGAGGTTAAGTTAGAAGAACTAGGAGGCGACTCGAGTATCGTTGAGCTAGCTCCCTCTTTTTCTGGCATTGGGTGTGTTTCGGGGTAGGAATAGTAGTTTATAAAAGGAACTGTGGAAGGTTTAACATATCAGTAATATTCTCTCAAAAACGGCACTGAGCTAACTAGTGGGAAGAACTAAACTGGGTATACAAATCCTTGCTTTTGGCTTTGATTTTATACTTGCATATTTTACAAAATGAATCTAGTGGTTTCATTTCACGTATACTAGTACAATATGAATAAAGCTGTGTCGGTTTTTATTTTAGCTGATGTGATCAAGGTAAAATATACAGATTCATTTGTATAGCAGAAATATCTCCAGTCTTCTGGAGACTTCTACAGTCTTTCAAAAAGGTCTTTGCAATACATTTTTTGTATTCAAAATACTGGCAGATTAATTATAATAAATTCACTTGAAAAAATAGACTTTATGTTTCTTTATAGTGTAGCAGAAATTGCCTTATAGAAGATAATTGATATTTATTGTGGACTATAAGAAGTCCCTGGTTTTTGGACTTTAGTATATTTCTTACCATGTCTTGAAGTTACCTCCATTCTGTTTTGTAAACATTCTCTTACATATTTAGAAATAAAAAAAAAAAATTGAATACGTCTCTCCTTCATGTTAAAAGTCATCATTAAGCTTTAGATGTATATTAACCCAGGGATACAAATGTAGGAACTATAAACATTTATAGACGGTCATAAAAATTCAGCCAGCAATATTCTATCCTTACAAATATAAAAAAAGTCACCTTATAACTTTTAATTAGAAAATAATGGAATTTGGTTTGCAGTGCCATCTTAATTAAAAGAGAAATTCGAGTCTTCCAAAGAACGGGACTAGACTTGAATAATCATTATACACTGGACTTGCGCAGCTTTTCAGGAACGCTGTACGAAGAAGTAAGAACCAGTGCGTGCCGTGGAACTGAGGCAGTGAAGGGATGGGATTTATTAAAATTTTATAGGAAATTAGAGTTACAAATTTCATTCCACAATCTTTCACTTAAAATCGTTGAAAAACCAGAAGTTAATTAAGGTGAACAGATTTTGAAACTGTGCTCTAATTAAAAACCGTCCTTTGGAGTAAAGAGAAAGTTTGGCCCTTTTTCTCTACAGATTGCTCATTCTTTCGCCTCTCATATTACTTACTCATGCTTCAGCTAAGTTGCAACAGTATCTTCGGTGCCTGTGTTTTGAAAACTGGTGACAACACTTATGACCTCCCAAAGCTGCTCCCTTGGTGACCACTAATGGTTTATCTAGTGTCAAACAAGATCTTTGTTGTCTTGATTTTAGATAAATTTGCAGCCCGCTGCCTCACCAGTCATGATGTCAGTTGTTTACATTTCAGCAAAATGTTTGTCGTAACTTTCAAATACAGGGGAACTGTAGACAGACTGTGTTTATCACGTTGTAGAGACTGTCAGAAATGGTTGGCCTCGACATAACTGAGTCGAGCTGAGCGTTTACACTGTCATCTGCGAAGTGTCAGCCTGCTCTCTGTAGTGACCGGTCGCAGCGTGAGAAGATGAGAAACACAGAGTTTTCATGCTGGTGGCCATGTGTTGCTCTCAGTTAATCTTTTGAAAAAGATGTATTTTACAGACAATGGCCGGAGGACGCGAAGAAGCCATTCCACCGTTGGAAACGACAGTATGACGAAGGGACCAGGTAAACAGTGGGAGCCACTAGGGGATTTCAGGTGAGGCTTGCTGTTGCTTTCGGAAAGCTCCTTCAGGCTGCCTGTGGTGAGCAGATTGTAGGAGGCCGAGCTTGTAGCAGGAAAGCCTTTTGGGAGGCTGTCGTGGGCCTTTAAGTGAGAAGTGGCAGACTGAAGTAAGGTGACAGTCTGAGGATAGGTGCATGTGAAAGTATTTAAAAGAGAAAATCAGTATTGGCTGTGGGGAGTAAGGAAAGGAAGAAGCTAACAGTGGAGTGGATGATGGTGCCTTTCAGATCAGGTTATAAGAGAGAAAAATAATAAATTTCGTTTTTGACACGTCGACATGCTTGTGGGACGCGAGAGATGGTGTGTCAGATCCTGAGTGCAGTGTTAGCCGTGGAATCCTGGGGCTTGGGGTGGTAGAGGTGCGGCTTTGGGATTATCAGCTGCGGTAGAGTAAAGGAAACGGTAGAAATGGATAATAATCAATAGAGTAAGGAAAAGGTAGAGCAGAGACAGAAACCCGAGGAATAATAATATTTACTGCAGAGAATGGCGAAATCCAGCCCACGGTCCACAGCCGGCCCGCTGCCAGTTAGCGGCCTGCGAACGAAGAATGGCCTTTACATAAGAGCCTGGATTTTGCCTCTTAACCTGCACAACTTAAAATCTTCACTATCTGGTTCTTCAAGGGAAAGGACGCTGACCCCTGATTTAGGCAAAAGGAGACAGAATCTTTTGTAGATTTGATAAAACGTGTGCGTAAATTGTTTTTAGACGCTTTTTAACATTTTGAACTATATCGAGATATAATTTACATAGCATACGATCCACTCATTTAAATTGCGTACTTCTTGTCTTAGTCACAGTTGTGCAACCATCATCATAATCAGTTTTAGATCACTTTCATCACCCTGAAAAGAAATTGCGCACACCTCAGTCATCACTCCCTGAGCCCCATCCACCTAGCATTTTGCTAACATTTACACTTACGATTGAAATTCTTATTTCCTACCCTGTCTTAGTATAAAAGTCAGAGGTTCACATTTTGTGTGTGTGTTTCAACCATCTGTTTCGCTGTGAACACTACGTTTTCACATCTTACTACAACTTTATATGTTTCTATGAGCTTCAGATTTAGTATTTTGAAATTATCATTTTACTCCTTTTCCTTCCAAGTATAAAACTTAAAGGTTAGTGTATTGTTTGAAGAGCAACAATTGCCTTGTTGACAGAATCAAAATCGGCATTCGTAACTGACTCGCTCCCTGCCAGTGAATCGGTGATTGTGCAGTGATTCAAATTGAAATTGGAATTCAAATTGGAGTAAGTCATACTGGGTGAATCTGTCTCTTATAGTTTCTACTTCTTGACATAAATTTTTTTTTTTTGCATAGATTTAGACAATTATGTTAGTCACAAAGCACTTGGGATAGAAACTCTATGTGAATTACAAGTTATGTTATACCCTAAGAGTGCATTTTGATGAATAGAAATATTATGTAAATTACATGTCAGAAAGACCAGAAATGACTTCTTTATCTGTGCAATTTACACTAAACTCTTGTTGGCACAGAGCATTTTCTGAATTAAAATCTCCGTGGGCAAGTAGTAAAATGCATAATGTACTTTACTTATGAATGCCACATAAACGGCCTCCCAGTCAAGGTCAGTACAGGGACACGTTAGGCTGCCAAGTCTGTCTGATAGAGGACTTTGGGTTTGTCTGCTTTGTATCGAGTGACAGAGAAACAAATTTAAATACTCTTTTCTAATTCAAATGAGGATTTAGGTAAATCGGTGATGAGTCTACGTGGCTTCTCTGAGATCTTCGTATGTGCGTTGTGTAGGTTTCGTGGACCCTTTGCTCAAGTCCTATCATTTATGTATTCTTGTGGTGCCTAATTGTAACATCAGAGATGTAAAAGGATTACTAACGTGTAACTCTGAAGGGTTGACTTGTCTTATCACTTAGATTTATTAGGTAATAAAAGGTACTTCTATACTTTGGTTAACGCAAATCAACAAACTTCGTTTTCGAGCGCCTTTCTGATTGGAGCATCCCCCGTGAGAGCAGAGCAGGGCTTCGCGACCTTGCTTTCACTGAGTTCGTACCCTTACGTATTTGTGAGTGGAAACTAATGATACTAGGCTGGAATGCTGGACCCTGAACGCCATGAACTTGTGGACGTGTCTGTTGTATCCATCCCTAGCACCTCACGTGACATAGTGGTCACTGGGAAAATGTTCGTTGACTAAATGAATGAAAACCCTAAGCCCCGGGGGGCAGTAGGGCAGTTCGTGCTAAAGGACTGGACGATTAAAGTCCTGGCCAGCATCCAGTCGAGAAAACAGTAAAAAAGAGGTATTTAAAACAGGGTTTTGTAACAGAAATGACAGGATAGGCTGGAGGAGCTAAAGGAGGTGGGTGATGCACGCAGAGACGAACCCCGCCGGGCGGGCGTGCGGGCGCAGCCAGACCCGGAGCCCACGCGGGCGCCTGCGTCTTCTCCAGCGCCGTTCTGAGCGGACATGCGGCCGCCTGCTGCTCGAGGGAAGCCGCCTGGCTCTGCGGTCGTGGCCTCCAGCGGGGTGGGCTCGTCCGTGCCGAGGCTGGGAGCAAAGCCTGCAGAGACTTCGCTGACGTTCCGGAATGCAGGGGTGTCGAAAGCCTGCCCCCGCTGAGGACGTCGGGAGGGGCGCACCTCGTGGGCCACCTGGCTCTCTGTGACCTGCGTCCCCAGGCCCCTGCCATGTGCAGCATCCCCATTTCCTGCCAGGCTCCAGGACTGCTGCACCGCCAACAACCGCTCAGATTTCAGCCCCACGGAATCGAGTTAGCGCTCATTTCCTTTCTATTTACTTGTAATGCTCAGACTTGGCATGCCTTTACGCTCGCAGAGTCTGGATTATTTCAAGACTTTTTTTAGCAGCGAGTGAGCACTAATATGAGAGAGCTCAGGATCCCTCCTCTGGTGCTACAAGTTACTCTGCGTGGTCTTCAGAGCAGGATTCCTGAACGCAGTGTGGTTTCCAGATTTGATCCTGGGAAGAAAAGGACGTGAGTGGAAACACTAAGACTAGAGGAAATCCAAGTGCATGCTGGCGTTCGGGGGATAGCATAGCTGTCGTGTGATTCCTTGGTTCGCTGGCCGCGTCGTGGGCGGGGAAGGTGCTGACGCGAGGGAAGGCGTGTTAAGGCGCACAGGGACTGTGCGCGAGGCTCGAGGCTTACACGCGTCTAAAATGGTTTCGCAGTGAAACTTTCTTTAAATAGGTTCAGTTGTATAGAGTCTCAGACTTTACAGAACTGGGATATTTAGTGATAAGTGCAAAAAGTCAAGCATGGTCCCCACCACCCGTGGGGACCAGCATTCTTCGCGCAGACCCGTCATAGACTCACGCAGACCCAGCTCAGTCGCCAGCGCTGCCACTTCCCAGCTGTAGAAACATAGGCGGGCGGCCGAGTCCTCTGCGACCGGTTTTCTCATCACCCCCGGGGTCTTCGTGAGGGTTTATGTGAGCAAACGGCCCGGGGCCACCGCGGGGAGCCCTGCAGGGCCCCTCTCCAGGGACCCTCCCGGACTGCACTTTGGGCAAAGGAAATTTCGGGTCCCTCTCCCCATCCTGAGTTTCGATTCACTCCTTATAATTGCAACCTCTCCCCGCAAGAACACGAAGGGTCTCGGTCGCTACTTCCTTTGAGAACAGGGCAAAGATGGTGGGCAGGGGCCGTGCGATTAGGCCCCGCATCTCTGGCCTCTGCCCCGCGGGCTTGTGCCCCGCAGGCCTGAGACTGGGGCTGCCCCGCCGGTCAGCACAGGCGAGGACCAGCGGCCTCCTCACTGTCTCCGGCTCGCTCGGGCCCTTGCCTCACCTCCCCTGGCACACGGGTCTCTCTGAGCCTTCTCTTCCTCACTGTGGAGTCACGGGTTTTCGCTCCTCGAAGAGCATTTCCGATGTTAGGGCCCCCAGAAACTAGACTGTACTCTTGTTCTTTGACCCGCGACTCTTCACTGAATACCTCCTCTTTGCTGGACCCGTGGGAACGCAGTCCCAGCTGGCAGAGCGCCGACGGTCTACTCCAGGAGTAAGTCATCGCCGTCAGTCAGTGTGGCCTGGTTTACAGTTAAGCAACAGAAAAACCAGTCAGGAACTGCAGGTGTCAAGATGGAGAGAGAACGGGCTGTGGGGAAACGCCTCTCCTCGTCCTTGGTCCTTGCGCCTGGCTGGACCTGGACGAGAGCCTCTGAGCCCTGGGGGCTGTTGGAGCCAAGGGGCGTCGTCCGCATTTCTGGCTTCGGAACATCCATGTCACTCCCTGGCCCCAGACAGACAGATTCCCCTGAGTGTCATGGTCCTGTTGTTCTGTGTCCCAGCTTTAAAACATCCAGGACACTGGAGATGCAGGAACAAGGGGAGGAAAAAGCACCGCGGTGCCAGGACTCCGCAGGTGTGCCGTGAAGCCAGGAAGGCGGGGGGGGGGGGGAACAAAGGAGTTCCCCGGGGAGCCCCAGTGCGGGTCCTCGCCCTCCAGTCGGACAGCATGAGAACTCAGAAAACTGTCCGCCTCACACCCCTTGTGCCCTGAAGAACTGGGGAGGGGAACCGTCTCCTCAGCATGCGCACAGCTGTCCCTATGGCCCCCACGGTGGCACTTCTCTCTCTGTTCGCTGGGCCTGGCCCGCTGCCTGCCACTTGGCGGAGTTGCAGAGCTTGGGGGTGAGGGCCGTGAAAAGGACTTTACTGTGGGTTTCGGTGCATTGCAGCAGAACACTCTGTGCTAGTCTTTGGTCGTCTCTTAAACATCTTAAGGTGCCACCAGATGCTAGAACAAATCTAGCCTATCCTGCTAATGAGCGTGCAGACAGTTTCCCCATCTGCCACCGCGGCCCGAGAGGCTCAGAGGCCTTCCTCCCCTGTCGCGAAGGGCGTGATTGCTTTCTGTAGAGAAGTCAAGTGCAAAGGCCACCAGAGATGAGCAGCTGCCTCTCTTTTGATTGGGAGAGGTAATAACAGCTACTCCAATTCGTAATTGAATGGATTCCCAGGCCGTGCAGTTCAGACTGAAACTCATTTTTCTGCTGGCCCCTCGTTGCCTGGGCTGTTAGAGTGTTGGCTGCTCATCCTGTCCGTCAGGCGTCAGGCTCACGGGCTGGAGAGCAGAGGGCGCGGGGCCGAGGACGTGTCCTGCCAGGTAACAACGTAAAGCCACACATTGCATCTGTAGAGGTGATTTTCCGTCGCTCGGGAACGGTGAAGCTCGTTACGGAGGTTCCGGTCTCACATGCCCAAATGCAGAGTGTTTGGAAAAGTGCTTCATCTTTCTGGAGGAGACATTTTTGATCGTTGGACAAACCTTGCGTGATGCCTGTAGTGTGCGCTCTCGTGCCCTGCTCGAGAATGCAGAGGTGGGAGAGTTTAGGCTTTCCAGGCTAGTTCGTGCACACAACTCTGGGACAGTGTAGAAGGCGGTGAGGGCCCCCAGAGAGAGAAATTCAGTTAAATGCGAGACCTTTGGCTTTGGTTGAGGGGATCAGGAAAGGCTTAACGAGAGAAGCGACGTTCGATTGGGGTCTTAAAGGCTCGATAGGTAGCGTTTGATCGTTACAAGTTGAGAAGGTGACAGTTTGATTGGAGAAAATAACTATGGTGAAGGATTTTTCTCACACTTGTTTTTTTCCTGGACACTGGCAGGGATACGGACAAGTGTAAGGCGATGTCTGAGGAGCATCAGGCTCACTCTGGCGTTGAGGCGTCCAGGAATAACAAGAGGGCGGTGCGTGCAGAGTACCAAGTGGCTGGCACAAGCAGTTAGCAGAGAAGAAGAGGCCGTGGGAGGCTCCGTGCTCCCTTTAAGTCTACCTGGGTTGTTGGGTGAAAGCCATTTGCATTTTTTATTTGCAAACAGTGTCTAATGCCACGTGCTTAGGAGGCTGGTTTAATGGTAACGTTTGGACGGCTCGTTATTGAGCCTGTTGGATTTTCCTTTTCTGTCCCTCGGAGGTGAAGGAGTAGGACATCACAGCAGGGTCTCGTACACCTCTGCGTACGGAGAGGGAAGGGTCCGGTGGGAGGTGCTTCTCCATGGCTGTGCTCAGCTCCCTGTCGTGCCGACCTGTCATACCTCCCCACACTTGGTGGCCGTGTCGGGGGAATCTTCTTCTTCATTCATCCTTGAGTTCAGCTGCTGGTCTGTTCGGGATTTATCGTCCCGTTTCTGGGCTCAGAGTCCTCTGCCATTTGCCTCGGCCTGGCTTCGGTAAGACGGCAGGTGCGAGGGCCACCGCCACCAGATTCACAGGCCTTTCAGCGCAGTGACCGGTCTCGGGCACTGGGTGTGCTACGGGGCTCTGCGTTCAGGTCCGTGCTGGTGACAGGGTGTGTGCAATCCGCCGCCACTCATCCAGCTATCGGTTATGATCACTGCAGTTTTCTCCGTGTGTTAAGTACTAAAACAAGTTATTACGGTTTTCTGGTTATGGTGACAATGCTAGCATGAGAGAAATAAAGGTAACAGCTTGAAGGTTTTAAAGAAATTACCGAACGCATCTGGGTTTTTCAGTTTTCTGATTGTTAGTTCTGTTGCAAAGAAACTTTTTCGTTAATAACTAATTTTAATCTTGAAAGTCTGGTTTTTGTCTAGGTTTCACAGTGCATTTTTTATAGTCTTCAACTCTTTCACTGTGACAGAGCGAGTGACCGAAGGGCTCATGTCACAATGCCAGACTCAGACACGTAGCGGAGCGCGGAGCACGTCAGAGAGTCGGGCAGCGCGCCTGACAGCTGAGTGCAGCTCATGTCGCTCCTGCGCATCGCCCCCGTCACCTCAGCGACACTTCGGGGCTCGGCGAACTGCCGAGTGCTATTAGGGGTCTAAGGTGGTGGGCACAGGGGCTGCGTGTTAGTCCCTGGGGCCGCCAGAACAGCGCCCCACGGACCAGGGGGCTTAAGCCACAGGAATGGACTTCCCACGCTTCTGGAGGCTGGAAGTCCGAGCTTATGGCGTCGGCAGGTCTGGTTTCTCCCGAGGCCTCCCTTGGTTCGGAAACGGCTGCCTTCGCCCTGTGTCCTCACGCGTGGCCTTTTTCTTTATGCTCGCGCCTCCGTGGTGTCTCATAAGGACGCCCTGCTGGATTAGGGCTCCACCCTGACAGCCTCGTTTTAACTTAATCACCTCTTTCAAGACTTTATCCTCCAATGCAGTTACATTCTCAGGTACTAGGAGTTGGGACTTCAACTCAAGCACTGGGGCGGGAGGGGACACGCAACGGTGGCTGTCCTGTTCTCTGAGTATGTGACACAGTGGTTCTGGGTGGTTGCAGCACTGACACAGTGCAACCCCGGGTCACTCCTGCCTTCCCCGTGCCAGAGGCATGCAGAGAGTGTGGAGAAGTTTCTTCCCACAAGAACTGTAAACAGTTCAGTGATACGTAGAAATGATCAGGTTGAGTTCTAACGTGGTTATTACTTACTGGTTTTCCGAAAAATAGCTGAAGTGGTCAAAAAAAGGTGTAGCTAAATGGTTAGATATTAGATTATCATATTACTGAAGAAAAAATCTAGGAAAGGAAATCTGGGTAAAAGTCAGTTTGTCTCGTGAGGTGTAATCCACAGTACAGAATGAGCTGGGTTTTGAAACAATTGCTAGGTTTTTCTGTATAAAATGGTTTTCTCCTGCTTGGAGCGCTTCACTCCTTTCCTCTTCTTTTACCCCTGTCTAAATCCCAACTTTCTCCGAGAAGCTAGCGCTGAGCCTTCGGCCAATACGCAGTTGGGTCCCCACCATTGTCACAGAGCACCAAGGCATTTGTAACCGAAATCATTGTATTTACAGTATTTGATTAGTGTCGGTCTCATCCACTAACTCTGAAGCTTCGTGGAGGACAGCAGTCATGCCTTTTGTGTCCACCGCTTTTGACGTACAATTTCTAGTAATCATTTAATAAGTATTTGTAGCATAAATGAACCAGCGTAGTGTGCACAACGAAAGATTTCATTTGGTTATAATTTCATGCTGGGAAATTGGGCTCATTTCTATTTGTATTTTTGTACCTAGAATGTGGCAGATCAGATCGCATTTCACGTTGCTGGTGGATTAACAGCCCTTGAACACATTCTTCAAGTAGTGGTTCCAGCCACAAATGTTAACACAGTTTCACGAATCCCTCTCAAGTAAGTATAGTTTTTCACCTTGTCTTTCACGTTTTCTTTGTGAGTCACTGGTGCCCCACGGTTTCCTTCTGGAGACCGACCGCAAGAAAATCGAATGCGCATTCGGGCGCGAGCTTACGCTGCCATCAGCGAGAAAGATGGGCGCTCGACTGCACTCCCCGAACTCGCACTGAGCCTGAAGTCTCACAGAGGAGATAGTTCTGGTTCCCAACGTTCTCTAATCCTAAATCAAGGAGACTCGATTGAGGGTTAATGACCTCCCGGGCTGTTCTCACCGCTTACAGAAGTGGACCAGAAATGCATGGCAGTAACAGAAAGCTAGCTCGGTGTGGTGTACAGAAAAGAGGCGCGCGCGGTAACAAGGGCCTGAGCATGACGTTTGATGTGCCGAGTAGCGGCTACTGTGGGGCGGGGGCACGGTGAGGGAAGGTGTTAGAGCACTGTCAGAATAATATCTAAAACATTTAGGTGTGGTGAATTGGCAAAAATGACTAATTCAGGGAAAAGTAAAAGGTGTTTATTCCTTATTCAAATTTCAGGGACAAGAGTTCACATCCATTTGATTCACTCGTCTTCCTGCTGTTGCTGCCACTGTCTTCATTTGAGCCCTGTTGCTTATTCTGTTTTGACCAAACAGAGGAATTGAGTCACTTAGTATACTTTTATTCCCAAGTACATAGCACTTGGTTCCGTGTTGTGGGCAAAGGATGAGTGAGAAACCTTTGCAGAGGAGTTGTTCTGAACCCCAGCAAAACACCTGGTGTTATCAGAAACGCAAGAGGAGTTACACTTTCAGAAATAGGTGTCCTTTGTTTAACAGAGTCTTTGGCATGTCTTCGCTAATTAATCACATTATACGAAGGAAGAAGCTAATGCTTAGAGAGACCGAATACGTTGTCATCAGTCATCAGGCAGCTTACGAAGCTGGTACTGCAGGGCAGTGATGGCTATACTTTCTAATATGTGAACATTTAACTTTCGCTATTTAATAAAAACGAAATATCATTTTATTAATCTCTTTTAAAAAATTACTGTCATGATCCCTATGAGTTACTGTTTTTTCTTAATTGTGATTTTGTTCATTTCATTTTTTTACTTTGGTAGGGGAGGTGTTTGATTGGTTTTAGGTTTTTACCTTAGTTTTTTTGTAGTGGTTTATTGGCGTGGGTGCAGGAAATGGTTGTGGAATCATTTTTCCCACCTACCAGCTAAGGGTCAAAGAGGGATAAGAAGAAGTGATGTAACAAACTGGAAAAGATGAACCAAAACCGCTCGTAACTACTTGTATGTCTGAGAGAAAATATTCAGGGACAACATAGTAGTGAATCTAAATAAGAACTACAACATCTCCATGTTACTCTCAATATCCTTTTCAAAACTTAAATCAGGTGGCAAATCTGAATACATTTTTCTTAGGATTTACTTCCCATCAGTAACAGATGTGGAATTACGGACTTGGACACCGGCTGCCATCCCATGTGTCTGCTGTGTCATAGGTCCTCAATACGTGTTAATAAAATGGTAGGTGGAATTTAGGATACAATCCATTGCTAATGAAGAATTTATTATTTTTAGGAAGGCTTCTTTTTAATATAATTTTCAATATCTGCTTTTAGATCAAGGTTTACTAAAAGTGAATAACTTTCCCCTAGACAATAAAAGTACAAAACTGTTTGCAGGCTAATTAGCCATGGTACTTGATAAATACTCTTCTCCATTTGACATATTGTGGCATTTTGTTTATGGCTCAAAAGGCTGCACAGAGATGGTTACAGTTGACAGCTGCTGTACCACTAATAAGATTAAAGTAAAGAAATTAGTTGTGTCGACTGTAATCGACTTTAATCTGCCGTTTAACACTGCAAACCACCTGGGGTCTTCTGAGCCAACATGTTTGACTGTGAATTTAAAATTACATAACCAGATCCTACTTAAGAAGATATCTGAACTTACTAGTTATAACTGTCTTGTTATTAGACAAAACAGAGTTTAACACGCGAGTTTAAAATTAGTTTTAATTTGATGCTCCCCCATATCCTTAAATATATTACTCTAATCTTTGAAACATAACCCTTCTCAGCGGGAGGTTAATTTTAGGAAATGCAGAAGGTCTTATCAGGTTGATAATTAAAGTACGTATGGTTTCCCATCTGACATTAGAATGTGTCTCTGTGGAATAATTAAATTGCCTATTCTGATTGTACCAAATTCGCCAATTAAACAAAAAACCCTTAAAATGACACTCCTAGTTGAAGATTTCTTACTCCTTTTTCTGAAGTGCCCTTAGGAGGAGGAAAATCGTTTTATTTAAAAATGTGGTGTTGTTAAGATGTGACATTGTAGAATGTGATATGCAGTGTAATCATCATTTGTGGTTGTTCCATGGAGTTTTGATGCAATCCGAGGTGCAGGGTCCATTTAATTTACATCCCTCAGTGAAGACTGGTTGGTCCTTGAAGACCGGTCTTGAGCTGAGGTTTTGCGCTGAGGTTGAGCTTCCTGGGTGTTGGCTTCCCCACCTGAGTGTTCCCACATCACAGGCACGGCGGGGGAGGCAAGGACAGGGCCAGCGGGACCAACTGCCCTCGACCCACCGCTCACGCTGACGCGTTACTGTGCACTGCGTAAACCCCGTCTGCCCAACCCTGCTGCGAGTCCACCTTCTCTGTGGTCACCAGTGAAGCATCTCTTCCTCCTTACGTTTTCTGCATCATTCTTCTGTCCCCAAGAAAATACCTGAAATAGCCATATGAGTTCACAAGATATTTTCTGTTTAAGTAGGGCGTGGGGCTCCTACCTCTTTATTCTAATGAGTGTTTAAAAAAGTAGAATAGTGGAAAATCGGGATAATTCATGTGTGAATATATTCCACAGCTGTACATTCTTGTATATTCTGCTCGAACAGCTGTCGCTTCATTGGACAGCTCTGTGTCTGCAGCCAGCTCTGTGCTTCACACTACGAGGGCTCCGGCAGGGCTGGGTCACCGGGACCTCGCCTGGGAGTAACTGTCAGTAGCTGTGTAGTGAGTGCAGTGCTCGGTGGTTCGACACGTGTCTCACGTCTCAGCCTCGAGAGCTGGCATGGCAGCTTTCAGGCGGGCCACCGCTGCGGGGCTCGGCCTGGACCCCAGACCCCGTTCTGTAAGCTAGCCCCATCGGTATTCATCACAGTTTTGATAAATTCATTTGCTTTTAAAGGAGTACATTTCTCAAAGAAGCCAAGTGACTAAAATCGTGTTTTTACTGAGATGCAGTTAACATAGAATTCTAATGGTAGTTGGATCTCCCCAGCTTCAGATAGGTCTTTTTATGATACCTGTAGAAGGGATTTTAGTTTGGAGCTTTACAAAAAGTATATTTTGAGAATGATAATACAAATAAACTATATGCCGTTTACTGAATGTTTAATGCCAAACAAATGTCCTTAGTCAATTACAATATGTATTGGGGCTCTGGTTTTTAAATGCCCATGGCAGTTTTTTATTTAATTTCTGCTCCCTTGACACCAGTGTAAAACAGTAGATTTTGGTGAACTGTGTTTCCTGATGAGTCTTAACTACTGCAAACTGTCTCTGGGCACAAACTGTGTACTTACTACGGAGGTTATGTTATCAGAGCCTCCCAGGCTGCAGCCAAAGTGGGCTGCTCTGTTCAGCTAGTTATAATAATATGAAGTACTAATCTTAATATCCGTGATGTACTACACCTCTGTTACTGTCCTTTTCGCATGAAAATATGTTCCTATACTTACTGCCAAAACACCCAGTTTCGTGATGTTTTTTCTGTCCTCTCTTTTTCAAAGAAAACATTTTCAGGGAGAGGACTCAAGTGACACAAGATTCACTCGTGTAGCCATGATTATTTGGGGCAGAAAACCTTTATCTCAACCCAGTCGCAGTGTACCTTTGACAGTAAGACTTGAATGTCTTTTGAGAAGATCATTTGGAAAATCTGGGGCTTTCTGTTTGGTGCTATGAAGTGCTTCCAGTCATTCGAGTGTTCAGTTACAGGGAGGGCTGCTTGTGCAGACCACCCAGGCTGGGCTCACGGAAGTGAGCTCTCTGAGACAGGTGCTCTTCAAACAGGTTGTCTTTCCAACAGGTTTGACTGAGTGGACGAGTTTTTCCTGGCCCGAAGCGACCCCACTCGCCCCGACCCCCACTGCTGTTCTTTCTCTTATCAGAAAGCACGTAGAAAGTCTTTAATCACTCTAGTAATAAAGGAAATGCCACCTTTAACATACTATTTTTAGCTGTCAAATAAGCAAAAATAAATTTAAATGAGACTCTGCAGTGTTGGTAAAAGCACAGAGAAACTCTGGGAGTATGGATTGGTTTAAAATGGTTTTCTCTGGAGAGCAGTCAGCAGATCAGTTTGGGGGTGTGATTTGGGTATTGGTCCTGGCGTTGTAAGCTCTGTGTCTGTGTTTTCTAGATCTTACAATATACCCAGTAGCCTGTCAATTAATTTCCTTTCTGTCTAAATCAACCAGAGCTGTCTTCCTACAGCTTGTAACTAAGATCTGTTAAAACTGCATTAGTTATAGTGGTAGCTGAAGTAAAATTTTACATCCATAGGATGATGCCATTCATCTCTCTCTCTCTCTCTCTCTATACACACACACACACACACACACACACACACACACACACACACACACACACACACACACACAAATATATAGCACCTGTATGTGAATATACATATAGATATAGATAAAAACACTTACGTTGTACCTGTGTGCGTGAGTTCTCTGTGTCCGAGCAGCTTCTGAACAGCGGACACCTGTTTCCAGTCCCCGGGCGCAGCATCCTGCTTTGCTCAGTGTCACGTCGGCCTGTTGTCTCTCGGTCCCTGAGCCGAGGCGCCCGGCTCACGTCCCCTGGGCTCCAGCATTCAAAGACTCCTGGGTCCCAGAGTTCCTAGGCAGTGTCTAACCCTAGACGACGAAGACGTTATTGGGTAGACGGGCAGATGTGTTTCTGTTGTCTGCTGCTGCGCGTAAGACGTGAGTGACAGGCAAGGGTTAGGTACACATGAACACTGGGCTTTGGATCAGAACGAAGAACTTTTTGATCTACCCCCTGGGCCTCGCACCCAGTGATACGTGGCTTGGTTTTCTGGAGTGTTCTCCATCCTGCGCCTGTTGCTTTGTGCCATTCGTTTTATGTATTTTAGATTGGGGAGAGAAGAGCTGCTCGGGTTTTACAAGTGGTGTTTCTCTCCTGGTAGGTCTCTCTGCAGCGCAGTCAACGTTTACAACCTCACCTGCAATAACTGTTCGGAAACCTGCACCGATGTCCTGTTCAGTCACAGGATCACCTTCCTGATGGACCTCCTGATACACCAGTTGACGGTATGGAACACTTGCTTTGAGTTCGAAGCCGTTACGGTTTGAGAACTATTTCCTGTGGCGAAACCTTAAAGAGGATTCAGCTTATTCACTCCCTAGGTAAAAAACAAACAAACAAACAAACAAAAACCCAAACAAACAAACAAACAAAAACCAAAAAAAAATCCTGGGAGAGTAAAGTAGAGACTGGCAGAGAAACCTCTTCATTTGAAAATCTCATATTGGTTTCTCCTAAATTCCAGCATTTAGTGGCCAGTCCGCTTCCAGCACTTGCCAGGATCACGGTTTGCACGGGCAGACGGGGGCTTCGGAATCGGGCGGCCTCAGAGCCACACCTCTGAGGGTAAGCGCCGTGGACGGGGAGAAGGCTGGGCCGGGTGCCTCGGCACCTCTCTTGCCAGCTCAGTTACGGGGTCCGTGTGAAAGGCATTTCGATGGCCCTTGCCTTTTTTTTGAAGTGAGAAACCTCTCTGTCAGTTTTACTTTTGAAGTGGGGACAACCAGCCAGGCGTAGCCCTAAGTTTCCCTTCAGTTCCCAGATGTGAAAGAGGTAAGCCCAGGGATGCCGCAGGGCTTTAGCACGGTGTCTGTCCCAGGTGCTAATGCAGGCCTGACCCCTCGGATGTTCAGCACGTCGTTGATGACTGTGTGTGCGAGTAAGGAGGAGCCACTTCGCGTTTGTCGTATGGCCTTGTATCTCTGGCATTTTGATACGTATCGCCTCATTTCACTTTTAAAACCAAGTCAGTGTCATTACCCCATTTTACAGGTGAGGAATTGTAAGTTCCGGAAGGGCTGGCTTGCGCAGGCTACAGAGAGAGCCAATCGCAGATTCATCAGAGTCTCCCAAAGCCCGGTGGAGGGACATTCTATACTTTAACCGACTGATACTTTTCAAAGGTGTCACTGTCGTGAAAGACCAGGGACGACTGGGGGGCTGTCACAGACGGAAGGAGACTAAGGGGATCTGACAGTTCAGTGTAATGTGGGATCCTAGACCAGAAAAAGGACAGCGGTAGGAAAATTGGGAAATTCAAGGAAGGAGTACAGAGCAGTTCGTTTTGTTGGCTCAGCTTCGGTTTCTGCTCTCAGTAACCGTGCTGTGGTTTCGTAGGACGTGAGCAGCAGGGGTGCTGGGTGAAGGGGACACCACTGCTTTTCCGGCAGATCTGGTAGTTTGAAAGTATTTCAGGATAAGAAGTGAACAATAGAAACTAAACCCCATGCCTTTCCAGGTTTCTTTTAAAACATTTTATTTATTTATTTAACATTTTATGCATTTTTTACTTCCCCCCACCCGTTTTTTTTTTTTTAGCAGAATAATACAATTCAACATTTATAGCAGACTTACAGGCATTATGACCACTAAGACATGCGTTGTAAAGTTTGCTACAATTATATTAATTAGGTTCAAAAGATATAAACAGACCGGAAGGCATAAATATATTAGAAAGTATAGCAATATTTGGGATAGATGGCCTTTTTAAAATTGTTTGTAAAATTTTAAAAAGATAATATTGAAAAACTATTAGCCATTCCTATGCAATTTTTTAAAAAATATTTTTAAGCCAAGTAAGTCACTGGGGTAAATATCTGTCGTGAGTTCTGTTTTTATGTATAAAATAACACGAGCATAGATGTCTCATAAAGCGTCAGCGGTCTGTTGTCTATTTAGTGACAGTTTGAGTAGAAGAAATAAAATAGTGATGACTGTAGAAATCCGCCTCTGCTGCTGGAGCCCTTCAGCAGTTTCTGGCCCTTCCCTCCCCTCAGTGCCCTCCCTCGACAGGGGCTTTGTAAACAGTGTATTGTGACCATCGCGAACACACTGTACACCTTAAAAATAGGTGAACCCGAGTTCACACTGCGGAAAGCTAAACTGGGTAGAATTACCCTGATCACCGAGTTAATTTTCTCTGGTGGAATCGTGTTACAGAAGGATGGATTTATACTAAAAAGCATCTTTCTGTCTTGCAAATGACAGTGTAGAAAGTTTTTGAAGCAACTTCAGTGGTAGAAGGTGGTAGGGGGAGAAAGAGTGTGGGTTGTCTGTTTAAAACGGCTACGACGTAATTTAATTTTGCCGAAGCGCTTCGCCTCGGGGCTGGTCCTGCAGGGACTGGGCTTCTCCTTGGAGCGGATCCAGGGAACCAGCACCGCACTTACTGCAGCCCTGCTGGGCTCCTTCTCCTCTGGCCGTGGGCTCCGCCGATGTGAGATTTAAAAAAATGATTCTCAGGCTCTTGCTGGACCTAAAACTAAAGGAAATATCTTCGAATATCTTTGAGAAGAAGGGGAAATTGTATCCTAAGAGTAGGTACCCGAAGTCAACTTGTGATTTCCTGCTCCTCTAAGAATAAGATCGTGACGATACCACTGTGTTCTAAAATCTGCTAAAGGAACTACCTTCCGCCCGGGGAAGAGAGACTGCGGTTTAGCTTTCTGCCACCCGAGCGACAGATTCGGGGATGCCGAAAGCTGGTAGGTCTGTTTCTCCCAGGCGGCTCGGTGCACACCCGCAGGTGGTGGTTCCCAGCCCTCCTGCCCGCTGGGAAGGTAGCCTGCCCTGCGCACCCCGAGGGCATGCGTTCCGGGAGCCAGGTGTGCCTTCGACCAGGGCTGTGGGCAGAGGGACAGGGGACATTGCTTGCACACCTTCCTTCAACTCACAGCGTGCGCCTGGCCCAGCAGCGGTGCTGGAAGGGAGCTCCGCCTCGAGCGCTGATCTGTAAGCACATGTCATCTCCGGGTGTGCATTTCGTCTGCTCGGGTCCCCACAGAGCAGGCCGCTGACGAGTTAGATTACTCTGGCGAGTAACAGTGACACCCGGCTAGACGAAGGCCAGCGGCACAGTGCCCCCCTGAATGGAATGCCCCGTGCAGGGTAGGTGGGTTCTCCTTAAAGTTCCTTTTTCAAAGACTAGAAAGAACTTTTTTGTCTCACTGAATATAAGGCCCTCCTCGCCTTAATTCAGGCAGTTTGGACATTGTTTTCTGGGTGAATTAAGCAAAAGAAAACGGGCAGCACCCGTGGAGATGGTGCAGGGCGGAGGGTGCAGGTTCCGGAGGCTGGGCAGGGGAGAGGTGATGGCTGGGGCCCGGCGGAGAAGCTGGGCCTCTGCTTGGCATGCGCATCGGGGCCCTCACCCGGTTTCGTCTCTAGCTGCGGCCGCATCCATACTGCGATGCGTTTATTTGTGACTTGCAGCATTTTTTAAATTTTAAATTTCCACAGCTTAGACCTTTGTGCAGTCCATGAAGTGATGCCCCCGGTTTGCTCCAGCAGCCATCTGGCACTGCGCAGCCATTCCAGCTGCTCTAAACCCCGTGGCTGTTCCGTGACGCCTGGTCGTCCAGCCCAGCGCTCCCGCCCTCAGCCTCCTGCGTCTGCCGTTCGTGGTCATGAGGGCGTCAGCAGGAGCCCCTGCTCTCCCTGCAGAGAGCGGGTCCCTGAGTGGCCCAAGCGCAGAGCTCCTGCCTGGTGACGGAGACCTGGGCGCAGACGCCTGCTCACACTGCTCGCCGAGGGCTGGTGCCGGTTCACGGCGGCGTTCACTCCCGGTGGTCGGCAGTTGGGTCGCGGATGATGCTCTGCGGGGCTCACGTTAGTGCCACGCGTCGTTCCGAGGACTGTCATCCTCTGACTCATCGAGTGCTGCGGTGACCGCATTTCACCGTCGAGGACACTGAGGCACGGGGTTAAGGCACGTGTCCAAGATCATCGCGCCACAGAGCAGACCCCAGACCACGGTCCAGCTCCCGGTCCCTGCCTCGGCCGACGCGCTGCTTCCTGCGTTCCCTACACGGGGAGCTGAATGTGACCCAGGCGTGAGGGAAAAACGACTTTGCCATTTTGTAGTAAATGCAGATTTCATCCTAACAGAGGAATTTGGATTTGATATTTTAGAAATTCACTTTAACAAGAAACAGTGGTGTCAGTTTATGAATCAGTTGTTTTCTGAGTTCATACAGATTTTTAAGATAATTTATAAAGGTTGAGTAGTATTTATTGAGCACTTACTGTGTACCTGGGCACAGCTAAACATTTTATACGTATCAGCTCAGTGAGTCCTCGTGAGAACCCTGTGGCTTCGGGACTGTCATCACCGTGTTCTACAAACGAGGGACCCGGAGCTTGGAATTAGTAACCTGCCCAGGCCGCCTCGCTAGCAGGGCAGAGCAGCCCGACCTCGTGACCAGACTGCAACACTCAGATAGCCACCTCTGGAATTTCAGAGCTGTTTATTGAAACACAGTTTGGGGTGGTTTGATTGAAACACAATTACTGTATTTGTTCCCATCCAGGTTTATGTTCCAGATGAAAATAATGCTATTCTGGGGAGAAATGCAAATAAGCAAGTTTGTGAAGGCTTGACAACTGGACTTCTCAAAGTCAGCGCTGTGGTTTTCAGCTGCCTGATGGCCAGTCGACCGAATGGGAACAGCCAGCCCGCTGTGCCGACCATAGCAGCACAGGAGATGAAAAGCAAACCCTCACAAGGCGATGCTTTCAACAGTCGAGTTCAGGACCTTATCAGGTAAATGACTAGATTTCTTTAAACTTTTCTTTTTGTTAAAAAATTACGTTCAGATAAGTTCAGTCTCAGGGCCCATGCAGTGGCGATGGTCCTCACAACAGCACCCACAGATTCCTGGTGGAGAATACGCCACAGATCGTAGAGAGAAGGAAAATCGTATCACTGCAAAGGGCTGTGGCTAGCGCTCCCCTGTCGTTCTTGATACTTAGATATTCAGTATCGGGACATGTAGCGTCCAGACTTTTATCACTTGGTTGCTGTCAACTCTCCAACTCAAAGAATTTTGAGGGTTTCCCTATCTTGGGTCACCCCTGGTTATGCATTTGGTTCAGAGTTAAAGCGACAGTGATAGGTGATCTGGCCGTTGGTGTAAGTAGGGTCCTGACATCTGCCACTGTCATTGTGGGGCCATCTGTTTCTCCCTTAGGTTTGTCATCGATGGCTGCATATAGTTTGGCGCTCCTCAGTTGGGCACATATGTGTTAATAAAGGTTACGTCTTCTCTGTGGGCCGTCTCCTGATTACTCAGGACTAGCTCTGAAGGAGGTTGTCACCGAGAAGCTTTACTCAGACCGCGTGGTTTGCTCGTTTGAAGGGTCTCAGCCTGCCTTCGGGAAGGTTCACCTTCGAAGGTGAGGAGGCTGCCAGCCGTGCAGATGGATAACGCGCCTCTCCCCCTTGCAGCTACGTGGTGAACGTAGGGCTGATCGACAGGCTGTGTGGCTGCTTCCTGTCGGTGCAGGGCCCAGTGGACGAGGACCCCAGGCTGGCGGCGCTGCTGCAGCAGGCGGCGGGACTCCTGCAGGCCACGTGCTCGCTCTGCGTCGCCGTCACCGGAAGGTAAGGCGGCTGCTCTGGCCGTCGAGACTCACCTTTCGAGGCGTCCGTTGGAGTTTGCCAGTCGTGGGGTGCTCCTAGGGTTGCAGTGTGGGCTCAGACTCGCAGGGAGGACGGCGCGCTGAGGAGGTGGAGCCCCTCAGAGGTCGAGGGGGGCTGCCGTGGAGTCGATCGTGCTGGGCCCGGGGAGACGAGGGAGGGAGGGACTCACCTGAGGAAAGGGGCGTCTTGTGTGCCCTGTGCGAGGTGGCAGTCGTTACCCATGCTTTTCGCCCACCAGGGGTCACCTGCCAGCGACTTCCAGTGTTTTCCTGCCTAAGGGTGCTCTGTGGACAAGAAGCTGTGTGCTGGGTGGCTAGCCGTGCAAGGGACTTAACGCCCCCAGAAAGGGCCCTCCGACACAACACTGGTGGTGGTAGCTCCGCTCTGACCCTCTGCGGGACAGTCCCAAGGTGTGTTCTGAGCAGTCCCTGGGAGGCCCACGGTCACCTGCCCGTTAACACACCCTAGACTGCTGTCCCGCCTTTCTGCACGTTCTCACGAATGAATGTTCTTGTTACCGGGTCCCCTTCGCGGGTAACCGAAACCGAGAGATCTGGGCGTAGACGTCTCCTGCTCAGTTTGATGTAGGCGTAGGAGACGGTGATGTCAAGGGTGGCAGGGGTGACATACTAGGTGTTAACTCTTGGGAGGTTAAAAGGAGACCAGACCGAGCTGCGGGAGGCCCCTGAGGTCGTCCCGGAGGGAGCGGCAGGGCCACGTTTCTGTTACAGAGCGATCACTCCTGGAGAGTGTGCAAGTAACTGGACCGGCCTGAGCCCAGAGGCGGGCAGAGGGGGCTCCTGCTCGACGCAGGCGACAGCTGTTAGGGCCTGAGGGACAGTGGAAAGGGTGAGGGGCAGATGCATCGCGGGGACAGGAGCAACATGCGGGAGGCGGCACAGACCTTGGTGACGTCCCACGTTTCTGACTTGACGTGTTTTAGCGGTAGGTGGTATCGGCTCCAAATCAGAGGGTCTAAGCACTTCTCCGCGGAGGACATCGGGCTTCTGTCCTAGGCGAGCCTGAGAGTTTTCCCAGTACAGTGAAGTGTGTACGTGTCGAACGTTTATGTACAGCCACGTGCACACGTGTGTGTGTGGAGAGAGGTGTGATTGTTTCTGTGTACTTACACAACTCGATTTTAAGTGAGTCACTGATGAACTCTTGGGGGTTTTTGAATTTTTAATCCGTTTTTTCCCAGTGGAATTTCCTTCTCCAACCTCAGTCACTCAGCAAATTTGTTAGTAAGCCTTGCTACAAAAGCAGATTATTCTTGAGAAAGGCCCAGGTGGTCTCCTGGCTTAGATTTCCTGGGCGCTCGGCACTGTCAGGGTAAGCTGCGTCTCTGAACAGAGCTGGGAGAATGAGCCCTCCTGCTGTCCCTCCCCTCACCCAGCAGTGTCCACGGTGCCCGACGCCGCCAGGCCGCGGGAGTGGAGGGGTTTCTCCTCTGTAGACTGTTGGCCCCTGACAGGTCCGGACCATGTCATACCGCGTCCCATTTCTTTGTGGACATTATATTTCTAACCTGTAGCTACAGTGGCCTGCTGACAGCACCGTGTTGCCCGTGTCACGGCCGGTGTGGGGAGGAAGGCGGCGTGGTGCTGGTTTCCTCGGAGCGGTTCACGGGATGCCTCTTCGGGCCCCAGGAGAAGATAGCCCCAGCCAGAGCGCCGAGGAGGGCTTGCCCTCGGCGCCCTTTGTGACCAGCAGGAATAGGAGACAAAGGGAGCCTTCACAAACGTCCTCCTGTGAGCTGGCCGACCCTGAGATAATTAAGTACCCTAACCGAGGGCACAGGGCTTTGAGTAAACACTCTGCAGTCTGCTGGTGGCCCGGCCTTTGTGAAGGCGATTACAGCAGGTCTGCCTTTGCACGCCTGTCCTTTGTGCCCCTAATCTTCTAATTTTTACCTAGGTTTTCTGAAAGACAAGTTTGGTGTCAGAAATGATGCTGTTAATCTTTGCTTCACTATGGGGGAGAAAAGCACTAACTGATTTTTTTTACTAGGCTTCAGTTTTCAACAATGAACTTGCATTTCTTTAAGTAAAAATTGGAATTGTGGTCGTCTCGTGAAAGGATTGATTTTGTTAGGATCACTCCAGAATTTTAATGTGAAGCATTCACAAACTATAATTCTTAATTACTTAAAACTCAACAGTGTGTAATAAGACTTTCAGAAATACCTATTCCTTTGGCCTTTTCTGTTAGCAGTTTTCCGTTCTTGGTCCTATAAGAAGAGAGAAGGGTCGTTTTGCAGTCTCGGGGCAGGGCCTTACTGCCGCACTGGCCAAGGCGCACTGTCCCCCTCGGGTGCGGGGTCCTTGGCTGAGCTCATGGGATCAGAACAGAAATGAGTGATCGTAAAGTGCAGGCCGCCAGGCCCTTCACGTGATCAGCGGTGGTTCGCTAGGTTCCGAACTGTACCAGGCCCCGCAGCAAGAGTGCCAAGAGGCAGCGGGTCCACAGTCCTCGTGGCTGCGGGGGAGACAGGGACCGTGACACCCAGCTGATTCTCGCTGGCTGGTGAGGACTTTTCTGAACCCTAGACTATTTTTACACAAAAAGAAGTTTGTCGTGATGTGTATTCGGGGTTTTCATTTTCGTAGCCATAACCTGTACTAGCGGAATGGGTCCAGCCAAGATCCCTGGAACCTGGGTCATAAAAAGATAAGAACGATTTGTAAGTCAGCCCATTAATGACGTGGATACGAGTGAGCGCTTCTGAAGTGCTTAAGGGTGCTTGAAAACCGTTCACGCAAAGGTAAACTTTAACTCTGCCTGCCCGAATTATTCATTCTTTCATTAAACAAATATTTATGTAGCACTTGCTCTGTGCCAGGCCCTGTGCTAGACATGGGAGGAAGCAGAAGTGACGCGGACATCTGTCCTGTCCTCGAGAACCTTGTAAGGAAGTAGGGAAAGAAGATGCGCTTCCAAATGTCCTGGTGTAGGACGGAGAGGGACCGAGAGGGTGGAGGACACTAGGAGGGCGCCCGGCTCAGCGCCTGGCGACGGTTGTCGCATCACCGTTGCTGGAGTTCAGAGGCGAGATCGTTCCTAGTTGGAGAAATCAGGTATTTTCTAGAGCGAGTAAGATTTAATCTGGGCCTTGAAGGATGGAAAGGGCAGGGGCCTTTAGGGTTGAGGAAAAGGTAAAAGAGGAAGAGCGTGTGCTCGAAGACGTCACCCAGGAAACAGGAATGACTAGAATTCTTGCTTCAGCTGGATTTTGAGATGTGCATCGCGGTGGTGCTAGTGCCTCCCAGACCGTTAGGAGGTTCAGATGGGACGATAGTGTGGAGTTAACGTGTGAACTGCATAAAATGATTTGCCGAGATGTGGCGGTGGCAGTGTTGTCATTAAAAGCCTTTGATCAGGGAAGCGGCGTGCGAAGAAACCTATCTGGCAGCGTCAATCGGGTCTCGGGTGCAGGATGTAAGAGGGGGACGAGGAAGGAGGAGGGACCGTTAGCAGTCATCCGGGCAAGGTGTGACGGGGAGGACAGACATTTTTGTGAGTCCTCTCACAGTCCGGAACCCTCTGGGTGCTGCTCACACACATCTGGGTTTGCGCGGGCTCTTCCCTGGGGACCTTCCCATGGGGCTCTGTGCATAGACTCAGCCTCCCGGCATGGCGGCAGGCGCCAAGGGGGAGCGTCCTGACGATGGAGAGAGCCAGCTGGAAACCTCGTCAGCTTCTGTGACCTAGCCAGGAGCCATGCGACGTCACCTCCACTCAGGTCCCTTTCTAGGCAGTCACGAAGTCCCACCCAGTGTAGTGGCAGCCGTCCCTGACCAACCACTCCCGGAGGGGACAGGGTCTGTGATGGGGAGGGCGGCCAGTGTGCAGGCCCGCCAGGCTCAGGGCCACCAAGCACGTCTGGGACGCATGGGCAGTGAGCCCCGCCGGCCTGGACCCTTGGGGGCAGGGTCTCGGGACACCGTGCAGAGGGCTCAGCTTTGGCGTTCCAAAGCCGGTTTTCACTCCTTGTACAGGTGACTCACGGGCAGGACAGGGGAGGGGGACACGGGGGTAACGCGTGTCACCTCACCCCTTGCCCGGGGTGCCGTTTCCTATACATATGTTTACCTTAGCCCACCGTGTCCTAAAAAGATCCGTGGAGGCTTATGGGAGTACAGACGTCTTTTACTTTTTTAAAAAGGTGAAAAATGAGAGTAGCAGTGAAGTGAAGACAAGCATCTCACCGCGAGACGTTTCCTCTGGAGGTGGGGTCCCCCGGCAGCGCGGCCAGGGCGCGTCTGGGCGCCGGAGCCGGGCTCGCCGGCCTCTCGCAGACCTGGCGGTCCCTCCCATGCGCCCTGCTCCACTTAGGGTTCCGGTCCTCCGATCGGATGTTAAGACCCAAACCTTAGCTGTGTTTAACTTCTGTCTCCCAGAACCCAGTTCAGTCCCGTCTAGTTCAGAGCGGGTGCTGGCCTCCGAGAGATGAACTGGCACCTCTGATTTCTACCTCTTACTTGATGTCCGTCTACATTAGTTCATTCGTGCCCTTGTCCTGTGTAGATGTGCTATGGCTTCAGAGGAAGACATTCCCCTAAGGAATGAGGCCAGACGTCCGATCTGCTCCCCTCAGGCACCGAGCACTAGGCCGGGACAGAACTCTGGAAGTAGCCGTTGCTCAGCCGTGAGCGATGCCGGTGTGTGCCGCCGCCTGCTGCGGTTATGAGGAAAACGCTGCTTGATGCAATTGGCAAATTAGAACGCATGAAAGAATCCCTTCGGAGAAAATAAGTTACGAATCAGCAAACTAGACGAGATCTAGAAACTTGCCAAGCAGGACTTCGAGTTCTTACTTAATTAGTGGCATCTCTTAAGCGCTTCTGGGGAGCGAGTGAGACCAGCAGAGCCCTGTGACGCCTCCCTCCCACTCCAGGGTCCAGCTGGAAGAACCAGAATAGTAGCGACAGCCACAAAAGTGGGGGAGACCGGTATTAGCGTTAAAAATGGGCAAGGGTCTCGTCCCTCGCCAGAAACGCGAAGACACCTCTGCTCAGTATTTGCAGATCTCACCAGACCAAAGGAGGACCCTGAACAGGGACTCGTAGCTGCCCTTCCTGAGAAAAGGCTGTGTCGGGTGAGGGGAGGCGCTGGCCCACGCGGCACGGCTCCAAGTGGCCCGAGCATGGGTGGTGCAGCACGTAGGGCCAGCGGCTGCAGTGGCCTCAGACCTCGTGTCTGTCATTCAAACCCAGTGGAAAAAAAACCAAGGGCTTCTTCCCAGGCAGTTCAGTGGAAGTCTCCTTCCTTTCCAGTGGCTTCAGCTGTGACACGCGACGTCCCTGATCCACGCTGAACAGCCAGACGTGAAATGCGCAGCTTGCCTTAGGCCTCCGCGCCTGCGAGCCGGAGTGGTGGGGTCGGGCCGCCTGCAGCACGCTGGCTGTGAGGAAGGGAGGTGGTTCCTCAGACAAATCTGAGCGCAGTTTCTAGAAAAGAGGGTGAATGAATGCGTGGCGGCCACGCCGACTGACACCGCACTGTCTGGGTCACTAGGGTCTCCTGGAACCCGAGTTTGGGAGTGGGGCGGCCCGAGCCAGCCCTCGGGCTTCACGGTCCACGCTAGGGACTCATCGGCCCTCGCCCTGCGATGCTGGGACCGTGCTAGGTTTTTGAGGCCCCGTTTCCTGGCGGCCGCCTCCCCTGAGAAGACACCCTTCGTGTGTCCAGGACGGAAGCCATGCTGCTTTTGGTCCCTGTCCCAGCAGCCCTCATGGACTCAGCTGCCTGGGCTGCAAAGGGCGAGGAGGGTGGTGACAGCGTCGGCACTGGAGGTGGCAGCCTGGGCTCTGGGGAGGGGACAGTCGCCCAGCCCCGGGGGACGCTCGAGCCTGAGGGCTCGTGACCTCACCTCACAGTTCAGGTGCTTGGCTTTTAACCGTCCGCTCTGCTCGCCTTGTCCCCTCTGACCTACAGAGATGCTAACATCCTCTGAGTGCATTTAAAGGGTCGCACGTCTCTTGTCAGGTCGTACAGCATATTTGACAGTCATCGCCAGGATCCCACGGGACTGACAGCTGCGCTTCAGGCCACAGACCTCGCTGGGGTCCTGCACATGCTCTACTGTGTCCTCTTCCACGGCGCCATCTCGGACCCCAGCGCCGCCAGCCCCAAGGAGACTTACAGTCAGAACACGGTGCAAGTGGCCACTCAGAGCGTGCGTTTCCTCAACAGCTTCGCCGCCCTCGACCTGCCCGCGTTCCAGGTGAGTGGCGTGAGCCGCACCGGGCGGCACTTCAGTGCGGGCGCGGCGCGGCGTGGGGTCTTGCTCTCTGCCGGGCCGAGGGAGGGGCTCCGGTGGAGGGGATCAGAGCGCACGTCGCTTACTACGTTGCTCTTGCGGGAAAACTCTGTCACATGCTGCACGTGCCTCCTCATTTATTCTCGTCACCACCCTGCAGAATATCACTGTGCCACTTCACAGATGGAAAGGGGGACACGTGGCCAAGCCAGGACTGGTGCCCGTTGTTCTCTGACCCCAAAGCCTACGTACCGCTCTGCCACTTAGAATCTTCTGTCTTGATTTCTTTAGAGAAAGGCGTTTTTACCATCCCATCGACTTTTAATAGTAAGGAAAGTAATGGCTTATTATATAAACAGAACCAAAATTAGGTGAATTGTTTTGATCGATACAGCTATCTGTGGATGGTTTTTAACTGATTTGTGTCCGTTGTAACTGCCCGGTCAGTTTGCAAATCCCTGTAAGTTTTATAGCTACAGAAAGAAAAGCTGCTTTGTGCCGCAGTAGCAGTCCGTCAGCTTAGAAACAGCTTACTTTCCTGTAGGAGATTTAATTTGCAAAAAACACTGAGCCTGTGTAACAGAACAACCTCCAAGCGGGAGACTTTTTCTTTCAGTTCATTAACTGTCGAGTGATTTCATCAAAAAAGGAGCAAACTTGGCAGATGGCGAACCCGTGAGTTAGACGGATTGCTTTGCTCAGATGGACAGAGGTTATAGAGACGCAGATGTGTAGAAATGGTGTCTTCGGCCGTTCCAAGGTGGAAGAAACGCCTCTGTCTCGTGGCTAAAGACAAATGTGCAGTTCTCGTGTCCCTGTCATTCCGTTCACAACAGGAAATGAGCGAGTTCGTTGTATCGTTGGATTCATCATCTCTCAGCTTGTACAGTTGGTTCATCCATCACAAGAACAGACATCTGAACCTCAGGGTTAATGCTTCGCAGTTTCCGGAGCGGCCGAAGCAGCCGTAGGTGGTAACTACCAAACGTGTGACGCTCTGGGACTTGACGGCCACACCTGACACGGGAGCCATCTGCTCCAGAGGAGGCCAGGCTTCTCGTCTCCGGGGCGAGCGTAGCGTCTGCTTGACAAAGGCCCGAGCCCACCGTGTTCCGTCTGGCAGCAGTTTGGGAAGCAGGAGACGCTAGTTTTATGTCCCGAGACTATGGAGACCAGCAGTCCGCCCCCAGCTCGGTCCCACTGGGGCGATTCCCTTTGTTACCAGGGCTCTGGCCCGCGGTTTCTAGTTGCGTGGGTCCTGTGGTGGACCGCTGGGGTGTGCCCTCGTCGTACACAAGCGCCTCCTCCCTCCGAGCCTCAGAGAACCCCGGGCCCCTGCTCTGCCCTGCCCTCCTGGGGACCTTCCTCCCGGCTGGCCACATGCGGGCACTGTGCCAGCTGGCTCCCCTGGGCTCCAGAAGCGTGGGCCGGCCCGGCCTCTGGAGGTGAGCAGCTTTCCCAGGCCGCTCGCAGATGCCGAAGCTCCGTGCTGGCTGTCGCAGTCCCAGTGCCCCCCAACCTTCCTCAAAGCCCCCTAGGACGTTTCCTGCGCGGCTTCCGCCGCACTGTATGGTGATCAGGCCGTCAGTAGTTTCTCCCCTCAGCGGTCTGACTTCACCCTGGATTCATACTGGCACAGATGGCCTCGAGAGCTGGCGCGTTGTATATTGCGTACACTTTGACAGTTTTTACAATGGAAGGTGGTCTCGGGAAACAAATCAATGTACTGACTTGGCAATTAATTCTGGCTAAAGAGGAAATGTGGTTTCCTTGAAAAATTGGTTTAATTTTTATATTCAAACTTACGTGCCCCCTGACCCGCTCTTGTCAGTGAAGGTTAGACAGAGGTCTGGGTCACCGCGTGCTGGACACAACTAATTAAATAGGGGCCGAGCCGAGCGGGTGTCACGACTTGATTTAAAGGAGCGAAGCGCCCCTGCAGCCTCTTTGGGGCCTGAAAAACATTTTGTCTGAGGGCAGCGAAACCGAGACGGCCACACTCTAAAGTTGAGCAGCGATTTTCTTTCCACTGAAAGGACGGTCGCCTGCCGTCAGGGCCGCGAACGCGTGGAAAGGCCCAGGCTGCGTCCTGTGTGACCGGGCGCCAGCCGGCCAGGACCCCCGATGGAGGTGCGAGTTTCAAACGCTGCCTTTTCCCACAGGCCGGCAGCAGGGCTTCGCCGGAGTGCGGCTGCCTCTCCCCTTTGGCCTCCTGTCGCTCTGTCTGTCTGACATGTTTATTAAATAGAAGCTGCGAGCCGCACAGACAGAGCCGAATCCCCCCCGCGTCGCCCACCACCCCCCGCCCGAAGCCGCAGAGCCGGGAGGGCTGCACGGTTGGCTAGTTTTGGGGGCCGGGGACGCTGGTTGTGTTTTTTACGTTCTTTTGGGAGCCTTGGGTTTACAGAGCTGTTTATTTGAATAACAACTCGATGTTACCTGTATGTCTTTGCTCTTTGAACACAAGTAAGTAAGTAGAGTTTTATTTTTATCCCTGTGTACAGGAAAAGATTTTCTCCAGAAAAAAAAAAAAATTGATGGGAAGTTAGCTGTATGTTAGATTTACAGGTGAAGTTTAGTATTTTGATATTTTCCCAAATGTTTTTTGGTGAAACTAGTTGTACAGTGAGAGAAAGAGTTTACTAAAAGTGGAAGAAACAGCCGCTAGGCGTCTTGCCCTGTGCGCTGCGGGCATTTGGTCTGCTGTGCTCTTCTCCACCCCTTTTCAGGTTGAACGTTGCGTGTGCTACGGCCCCTTGTCAGCGCCAGCGTCCCCGAGCGGTGGTGGCCGGGCAGCCTGGCGTGCTTCTCCGGCGCCCGGCCTCACCTGGCCAGGGGTCCTGACTGCCCCTTGTCTGTGCCAGTCTGTTGTAGGGGCGGAGGGCTTGTCCCTTGCGTTCCGCCACATCGCCAGCTCCCTCCTGGGCCACTGCAGCCAGGTCTCCTGTGAAAGCCTGCTTCACGAGGTCATCGTCTGTGTGGGCTACTTCACTGTCAACCACCCGGATAACCAGGTAAGCGGCCCGAGGGCCCCGAGGCTGTTCCCCAGCACTGAGTGAGGTGTTGGGGTGAGAAGAGGCGGGAACCCTCTGTCCTGCCCGAGGCCCCTCACAGGCTCTCAGGCTGTGTCTACGACCTGCCTCCAAGGAGGCTTGTGAGCAGTGGGCGAGCTTAAGGGCCTCGTCTCAGCTACTGCAGAAGGACGGACCGCTGCAGCACGGGCGGGGAACGATGCTTTCTGCACGAAAAGGCGGCGAGGGAGGCGGGGGCTTCGAACGGCAGTCCCCTGGAGGAGAGCGGGAGCGCCTGGTGGCGATGGCGTCTCGCCGGCTGAGCAGCAAGGGTTCACCGGCCGCCCTGGTTGCTGGGGCGGGAAAATCGGGCAGTTCTTGCCAGAGCTGCAGGGTCTGCGGGGGACGCGCCTTCCCGTCCGCGCGTAACCAGTGCGGGTGGTGGTGGGCGAGGCTGCCCTCCCGGCCTCCTGGCTCCGGCCTCCTGGCTCCGTTCAGGTGACGTTCCCTTCATCCGCTTGCGCAGTCCTCAGCGCCTCCGCGTTCGAGGACGGGGTGAAACTGCTTAACTCTGTTTTGCTGAATGACTAAACTCAGAATTGTGTGGGATTTTATCATTTTTCTCCTGAAACTGGATCACCAGTTAATCCTCTCCCATAGATAAACACGTCTCGAGCATCTCTGGGCCCCCCAGACTGAATGGGAAATGGGGTCGGGAGAACCGATTTGGACTTAATGGCGAAGATCGAGTGGGGAGCAGGGACAGGAAAGCATGAGGAAATGGGCAGTGAGCGCACGGGGCAAGGAGTCGGGGTTCAGAGAGGTGAAGCCAGCCCCCTGAAATGGCAAAAAGAACCCTGGTAAACTGAGATTGGAACCCAGGTCTTGCAAAGCCCAGCTCAGTATTTGTGTCATTCCTTTTCACTCTGCTTAAGAAAATCAGATGTCACGGGCCCCGTGTGCTGGCGATGTCAGGTGCGTCCGGGCAGGGCGGGGTCCAGAGTAGAAGACGATGCCCATTTACCCGACAGCATGCGCGAAGCCGCCCTTCTGCCGTCCGATGCGGACTGGGAAGCTGCTGGGATGTCCCTGTGCACCGTACCCAGGAGGCGCATAAACATCCCGCGAAGGTGTGATGAGTGTGTTGTCCTCTGGCAGAAGGCAGGCCTGGACGCTGTCTGACCCCAGCTCTGTCACTAGCTGTGTGATCTTAGAGAAGTCCTGTCCCCTCTGGGGCCTGAGCTTTGTGAGGCTACAAGGAGGCAGATCGGCTCTGGGAAGGGGCAGTGCTGCTGCTCGCCCGGTGTCGTGAGAGTGCGTAACGCCACTGACGGTAGACTTAGGAGTGGCCGCGGTGGTAAGTTACAAGTTTATATGTTTTATCACAATAAAAACGTTTCATTGTGGACGATACTAGGTGCTGCCCCCGTGAGTCTGTGCCATTTTAAACGCTGAGATGAGCAGCACAGACAGTGCGTTCTGGTTTCATGGGGGCTCCAAGCCGTCCTGCGGCTTTCAGGTCCTCCTCGTGCTCCGGCAGAGTCTGTCAGCACCGGGCGGCTTCCTGAACTGCCTGCCACTCCGTGTCAGCCCACCCTCAAAAGCTTGGCTAGGCCTTGGCTCCTCCGTACTAACGGGGATCCAGTGGCAGGCACCCGGGAGCAGAGCCTGGGCTCGGGATGGAGAGGCACGGCCCGCACGGAAGTGAGTATGACCGATGCCGTTTCCTCTCAGTCAGGAAGTGCAGGGAGAGACCAGGGGTCATCAGCGTTTCTGTGTTTCTGGTCAGAAGTCCGCGACCGCGCAGGGCCTTGTGTCCGCAGCGGGTGTTTCCTCCCGTGAGGACAGCCGGTGCCTCTACCAGACAGCGGACCCTGAACCGAGCCGCGCCGAGGCCGTTCTCGGTAGCTGCCGTGCGTGAAGCGCGGGCACTGTTGGTTGGCCCCGTTAGCCTGTGAACTGGAAGGGCTGAGCCCTGCCATAGCAAGGGACTGTCAGGAGAGAAAAGTGGCCCGCGCTTGATGGAACCAGTTGTCCCTTCCTCACAAGGTTGCAGTTTCTAATTAAGACGTTTTTGAAATCAAAAGCTTCCTCCTATCATACGGCGCTTTCACGAGTCTTTCTAAATTTCTTCCCATTTAATTATTATAATGAACATAATTAGTATGTGCTGGCAGCCCTTCACTTTATTTACATTTTATCTTGGATAATTAAATGTGGTCCAATAATTAAATTAGCTCGGATGACAGACGCTCCGCCTGCCTGCGCGTCACTGTCGGGAACGAGCACCTTTGCAAATGCTTTTTACTGGGAGGCACTTTTTCATTTGGCTCTCCATCGCAACGCCTGGCTTCCAGCGGTCGAAATGAATCCTCTGTGCCAGTGGAAAGGAAGGGTCCCCTCCGCCTGTCCTGCCCCCATGCACCTGCTCTGCACCGCTCCAGAGGCTCCCGAAGGCCCTGGGACATCCGAGCAGGCAAGTAAGCTGGGCAGTGAGGCTCTCAGAACTAGGTTCTGCCTGAGCGGTGTGACATCACTCTCCGGGTCTTTGTAATTTGATGACTTAGGGAGAAAATGCAAACATGAATTGACTAACCGTCCCTAAACCCTGTCTGCTGTCCTCACCTCAGAGAGTTCTCCGCAGACAGGTCACAGAGCTGTTCTCGGTGTGGCCACTGGTGGTGCGGGAAGTCGAGCGTGTGTAAGTGGCAGCTTTCCAGAATGTTTGGGGGGGGGCCTGATTCCCACGCAGACACTCAGGGCTGAGACTGGCGAGTGCGCTTGGGACACGCACCTGAGGAGGGATGTCCTTCCCGATCCCGACGCGCCAACTCCAGCAGACCCTCCCGCTGCAGCAGGCTAGTGAAGGTGGCCTTGCCTGGGTTCGTACCCGGAGTCCGTCTGCAGTTGAGGGTTTGAGCTTGACCCTTTGACGATGCTTTTTCGAGTCAGATGCCAGAGGACGAGCCTCGGCTGTGAAGCCAGCGAGGCAGGGAAGAGAATCTCCACTTACCTCCCTGGGCCGCCGAGGTAGGAGGAGGGGGACCTCACACCACAGTGATCCTCTTCTGTGGGGGCGGGTCCCGAGCTGCATAAGACAAGACACGACTCGGGGGGCTCCTGGACCGTTAGGAAAAGAAGCAGAAAACGGCTCACATGAATCAATGTGAGCGTTTAATGGGCCTTAATTGGAACCTTATCCTCCTGTGCTGAGAGCAGAGAGATGAAAGCAGAAATCTGAGAGACCATTTATTTCACTTGAGAGAGCAGTAAACTGAACTACAAAAGGATTTGACGACTCTTATATTTTTTGGTCACATAAAGTTGTCGTAGACTAGTGCTGGTGAGCCCGCAAACGCTCCGTGCAACGCGTCCGTGCTCTCTGGCTGCTGTCAGGGTGTGACCAGGGAGGCCATCGGCCTGGGCTCTGCCTCTGTTGACGCTGCCGTCCTCACACGCCCCAGAGGCCCCGAGGCGAAGGCTGGACGCCGGTGTCCTCGCCGGAAAGGTCCGAACCCTGCGTGGAACGTTTGTGTTCTAGAGCGTTACCCGTGTCCTGCCACCTCCCCGCCCGCCACACATCCTGTTGGTCTGCGATGCTCATCATTGTCCCAGCAGCTGGATTAGAAACAGAGAGCAGTCACGAACTTGGGCACCGCCTAGTTCACGATGACTGTTTCCAGTCTTTCTTAAGGAGAAAAACATTCTAGGCGCTTTTTTTTTTTTTTTTGCATATTTAAATGTGATACCTGTACAGGTGTAGGCAACACCCGTCGCTTGCGTGCGTGAGTGCTCAGCTCAGGGCTCTGTATTTCTCCATGCCCACAGACCTTCAGAGAACATCTGTCTAGTCCAGCTTCCTTCATTGCCAGAGGGGACAAGGAACGACTCGCTCAAGGTTACCAGTGGAGGACGGTGTGCTAGACTGTCTCGAAGTCCACCGCGCTGTGTGGACCGTGCGCAGCTGGGGCAGCCCAGGGCTGGTGGGGGCCTGGTTCTCAGTCAGCTGCTCCCGCACACGCAGGGCGCTGTCGGATGCGGGGCCAGCACAGAGCCCCTTTCCCGAGGGGAGCAGAGAACAGCCAGTTGGGGGCCTTCTCACCCATTTTCCTTGGAGGGACACGGGACAGCCCCTCGCCGCTGCTTCAGGAAAGTCCTTGTTCTTCTAGAAGCACCAGATTCAGAGCCCGTGCAGGCCAAGTCCCCGGCTCTTGGCGTCCGCCTGTCCCCGTGATCCTGGCTGCACCCTTCTCCTTCCCGCCTGACGCCCTGCTGGTCCCCGACCAGGGAGCCCGAGACCACCGGGAGGAAGGCTGCTGCCGAGGGGCCGGCCTCCCGCACCGCCCGCCGGAATCGCTGCTTTGGGAGCGGGAGAGTGTCTGCAGTGCTAGCCGACGACATCTGTTTCTCTGCTGAGCTGGACGGCATTCTGTGTGGAGACCCTTCAGAGTCTTGTCCTGTGATGTTTAAATAAAGCCCTTTCTGCACCCTCCCGCCTCCACCTCCGAGGCAGCGGGTTCGAGAAGCGCGGCGTGTGTGCCTGCGGCGTGCCGCTGTCGTCCAGGGGTTCACAGGGTCACTGGCCTCCAGGCTCGGGCCCGGGCTTCAGGTGTGATGGGACTTGTCTGGAGCCACGTGTGCTGGCCTGGCCTGGCCACCCGGCTGCTGCAGGACCTGTTCTGAGGGAGGAATGCGACAACTACTTTGTTTCTGCCCTGCTAGAAAAATATGCTTTGTTCCAGTGGCTTACAGACTCTGTCGGCTGTCTGTTCTAACGAACTTAGATGTCTAGACACCTATTTTTGCCCCTCGGTTGAGGATATCTTGTCTCTGACAAGAAAAGGAGAAAAACAAAAGAATTTTTTGGCATGAAGCATTTGCCTCGGTGAGGTCTGTGTGCGTCTGTTCCGCCTAACTCGCTGCCCCGCCCACCCTGCCGCACTGACGGACAGAGCCTGTGCCTCAGCTTGGACAGCCCAGCGCACTGGCTTGCTGGAAGCCGCCGTGCTGTCGCTCCCTGCCCCTGCGCCCTGTGCCGTTGTGCCAGGAGGCTGTTGGCTTCGGTAGGCCGCTGGCCCAGGTGCCCAGTCAGCTCGCTGTCCTTGCAGATCCAAAGGCATGTCGTCGGAGGCCACCGACAGCCTGGGGTGAGTAGGCCCAGGGCTCGACGTGGGGGGTATAGCCCCCTGGAGTCAGGTTAGGGGACCTGAGCTAGCCCTCGTTCTTTCACCCCCAGACAGTTACTGGGCACCTGTCATTTGTCAGGGGTACAGCAGTGAATAAAAGGGGCACGGCTCCTGTCCCCATGGAGCTGGCAGCCTTGAGGCTGTTGCAGACTGGGGGTTCACGGCTGTCGGTCTTCGCCTAAACAATTGCTCTTGCATCTGGAGCCGGCGGGGCTACGTGCTGGTCTGGCCTCCGGTCCTCGGCAAGCTCGGGGCTGGGGTCACGGTGATGAGAGTGTCTGGAAACACAGCGAAGGGCATTCTGAGGAAAAACAAAGTAAATAAAGGTGCGGGGCTTTCTGAAACCACTTGATAAGAGTGAGTTCCTTCGAAAGAAGGGGAAATTCAGGGTCACTTGTAGATCTCACCGAAAGCAGCAGGTGAGTCTTCGCTGGAGATTTTCCTGCAGGTGCCTCGGTGATGGCTGTGGGAGGCAGGAGGCAGGCAAGAAACTGCTGCAGAACCGTCTTCGCTTGTTTATTTAGTGTCGTGGTTTTGGGACGTCAGGGAATGAGCTATTCCCACAGGTGTGAATTTTGCAGATGACCCAGCTCACGTTTAAAACAGAGTGTTTATTTAACATTAACTGTTTGTGATCCTTTTTTACTGCTATAGTCTCCTGCCTCCCTAAACTTGGACTTAACGCACGGCACGTTTTTGATCTCTCGAAAGGAGTGCCTGCTGGAGTAGTCGCACGAGGCCTAGCGTGTGTGGGAGCAGATTTTTCTTTTTGCGGGGAGGGGAGCAGAGTTTTCAAGTGCAGAGCCAAGGCGATAAGACATTTTATAGCACGGTAGTGCTCTGAAGACCCTCTGAGACTGGTAAGGAATTTTACTCTTACGGCAAATGATTCCGGGCAACTTTTTAAATTCTTATTTCTACTCCAAATCGTTTTGTTTCCCACCCTGTCACCCTGTGAACTGTTGCTGCTCCCTGTTGTCGGCCACCGGCCTTCCGCGGCCGCATGTGCTGATTCCAGCCTCTGCAGGCGGAAAACGCTTTTATTTGACGCTCCCGAAATGTGACTCGGCGGACTCTGCAGAACTTTCCTCAGAGTAATTGACTTGGGTGTTGTGGAAAAAAATGGGCCCTCGGCTAGGGCAGGGATGTCTCTGACTTGTCACCGCCCGGTCCCAGGTGCCTCGTGCCGCCGTCGGCTGGGGTAGATGCGCAGTAGGTGCTTTGCCAGTGGACGAGTGTCTGCTCACGCGCTCCCTGGTTCTGCCGCTGGGTGAGGCGGCTTGGGCTGCTCTCCATTTATGTGACACCATGGACTCGCCACTGGTCTTCTTGGCCACTGTTCTCCTTGGCCACTGTTCTCGGTGTCCTAGGGAGTGAGTGCGGCATGGTCAGTTTGCAGACGACATAGCTATAAACTGTCCCCAGGCCTGTTGCGTTTGTGCACCAGACTTACGACTACTCAGTACCTACTGTCCTTCCTTTCTTGACCCGTTGGGGAAACTAGTCCGGTCCTACCAAGGATTACCGTGGCAAACGCAGCTCGCGTTACAGCCTTTGATTCGGATACGTTAGACCAGACCGGAAGGCACTAGGAGCCCTGAAGGCATCTGACAGCGAGACCGTCAGGAGGCGGTGCTCGTTTCAGAGTCACACGTTCCAACAGCTCGCTCCGGAGCGTCGAGCCCCGTCACTCAGCGTTCCCCTTTCAAGGTCTCACGTCTGCTCATCTGAGATGAACCCCTGGCGGAGCCCAGCAGCTCAGCCGAGAACTGGTGATTTGATACCTAGCCAGGCAGAATATAGGTTTTTGAAGAAAGGCCTTTTGTGTGGGTTTAATCTGTGTATGTCGGTTGGCTGCGTCTGTTTAGGGTGGCAGTGTGTCATCCTCGTCTTCGTCGGCGCTGGCAAAGCCGTGTGAGAAGCTGGCTGGCGGCCATAGGAATGAGCTCGAGCCAGCGACGGAGCCCGTCTGCGCAGGGCGGGTGCCCCGTGTGTCTGATATCCCGGGCTGGCTCGGAGCGGGGGGTCGCCGCGTGTTCCAGGGCCAGCTCCCCCGCGTCCGGCTGGGGACCTGGGACAGCTGTCTTGGACTTGGTGAGTGGCAGATTTCCTCTGAAGGGAGGTGGTCATCCCTGTGTGCCCCGGACCTTGGAGCCTCACGGTGCGGGTGCAGGGCCCTTGCAGACCGACCGCAGCGCTGTCCCTGCCTGTGACGGGCCCGCGACGCAGGGGTCTCCCAGACCTGACGCGGCAGCGCCCTCCAAGTCTGGGTTGCCTGCCTCCAGGCGAGACCAGCGTCACCCCCAAGCGCTCGGCAGGTCACAGAGCCAGGAGCCACAGAGGGGGCTTCCAAACAGCAGGTTAGCTGCTCATGTCCCGGCGGCCGGACGTCCAGCGTCAGGGTCGGGTCCGGGAGCGCCCTGTTCGGGTTGCAGGTGCCGGCTTCGCACTGTGTCCGCACAGGCAGGCGGCCGACGGAGCCCACGGGGCCTCTCGTTCGAGGGCACTGC
Source organism: Macroglossus sobrinus (assembly GCA_004027375.1). Lineage (NCBI taxonomy): Eukaryota > Metazoa > Chordata > Mammalia > Chiroptera > Pteropodidae > Macroglossus > Macroglossus sobrinus. The sequence continues at coordinate 134,675 of PVKZ01002496.1, forward strand.
CCCGTTCACCAGGCTCCGTGCTCGTGGCCGGGTCACCGCCCAAAGGCCCCCGTCCTCACCACTGGGGGCAGGACGGCCTTGCCCTGGGGAGGGCCTGGCTGTGCACACCCGAGGCAGCTCGCTGTGCAGACCATCGAGGTCGCTGAGTCAGAAAGGGGCGCCTGCACCTCAGAAGTGTGATGTGACCCCCAGGCCAGGCACCGGCCACCTCTGTTGCCGACTCTGGATGGACGCGTCCGGCGCGCGGCCTCTGCGCACTGGCTGGGCTCGGCCCCTCCTGGCCGGCTCCGCTTACCTGCATTTCTTGGATCGCGCTGACGTGGGATTTTCTTTTCAGAGCTGTCAGGGCACACTTCCTACTCCGCCACCGCAGGGTCCTGGCAGCCGCCCCAGCTCTGTCCTGTGCAGGCAGCGCCAGGGAGGGGCTGCAGCAGCGGCTTCCCAGGGCGAGTCCCAGCCAGACGGCCGCCGCTGCGCAGTCCCCTGCCCCAGTGAGGGCTTCGGGTCCTGCGAGGGCGTGGAGGGCGGAGCCAGCACGAACACCCCTCTGTCCACCGTGGCCGCGACACTGCTTCCCAAATTCACATGTGGACCCTTAACCTGCACGTGACTGCACTGGAGACGGCTTTTAGGAGGGAACACGGTCACATTGGGCCGTGCGAGGGCACCGTGAGGTGTCAGTCTGCAGGGCAGGACGAGAGCTGCCGGCACTGGAACTCAGACTCCCAGCTGCCAGGACCGTGACAGATGGGGGCCGTGGAAGCCACCAGCCCGCGGTAGATTGTGCGGTGGTCCAGGCCGCCACAACCAGGCTTCCGCCTGCAGGTTCCGGGTGCCCCGATCCGCTCCCAGCTGCGGGCCCCACTCCCCTGGGTGAGGGTCCCCTCTCTGCGATTAATCATCCATGCCTTGTGTCCCTGAGAGCGAGAGCATGACCCGGATGTCCCTGGAGACTCAGGAGCCAACTGTGCTGAGTCAGGAGCCCTCCCTGGCCTTGCTTGGTGTCCCCCGGTCCCCTTAGGTGACAGAGCACAAGATGGGAGGCGGAAGTCCTGCTGGGTGGCCGGGGCCAGCCGTTGCCGAGCAACACGTCCGCCCCCCGCTCCGCGTCCCTTCCTTCCCGCGGCGCCGTCCGCAGCCACCTCTGCCCAGACCGTCGTGCTTCCAGAGAGAACGGCGGTGGGTCTCACTCCCTGTCTCCTCCGTCCCCTGCCCCAGTGATAGGAAAGAGACAAAGTGGTGAGCACCAAGGTGCCCTTCTCCAGTGCCTGGATCCATTCCCACCGTCCTTTCTCCGGAGAATGATCCAGAAAGGACTCGGGATGGCCGAGTACGCTTCCGTGTGCTGTGATACAGCCAGACAGTGTCCGCGTGACTTGTCTCAGACTCGGAGCTGGAACCGGACGTTCGGTAGCCAGCACCCTGGTCGTGTTCACTCTGTTTCGGCTCCGGCCACACAGGTTTGTTCACTGGGTGCAGACGGAGCTGTCCCCTCGAGGGGCGTGTGTGTGACACGGCAATGGGAGTTCTCCGCCTTGACCCAGAGCAGCGGGGCGACTCGCCCGGGACCACGTGGCGGTGGGTGACTGCAGCAGAGGCGGGAGGCAGAGCCCGTGGCCGCTGAGCACACCGCAGAGCAAGTGGAAGGCTCAGTGTCAGCGTCTCTTGATCTGAGCATTGTCAGCGACCCTTTGGGGTCCGCGGCGCCCTGCTCTGCGTGCGGGTGGAGATGGCGTCTGACAGGTCATTCCCCGGTGATGGGCATGGGCCGTGCCAGCCCCCTGCCCCCGTGTCAGACTGACGCCCGGGGCCTTGGTGCAGTGCTGTGGATGGGCTCTGTGGGAGGCCCCTTTAGGTCGGTGCTGGCTGTGGACCCCGAAGGGAGGGACAGGTGGCCTGGCAGGCTCAGGGTGGGCCACCTTTATGAACAAAGGTGACAGACGGCGCGCGACGTAGTAACAGCTGCGTTGGGAAAGTGTATGACGAGGAAACACCGCATTGTAAGAGATTTCCCTGGATTACGTACTTTCCTTTAACTCAGCAAGACTTTCATGTCTCACGATGACTCTGTTGAGCTGCTGCCGCCTTTGGAAAGCTCAAGGAGTCTAAGGTGACATTTGACTGCCTCGTGACCTGGGAGCGAGTGACTGGATTAGGTAAAACGAAGTCCTGCCCTCGCCCCCAACCGTCGAAAGCCTGTTGGCAGCTCTCTCCTGGTGTCCAAGGCCTCGGGCGTCTGGGTCCAGCTGTTGGCATCCCAGCCTGTTTCCCTGCCCCTAAGAAAAGTGCCAGGCGACAGTCCGGCTGGGCTCATGGCACCGGGCTGCCACCCCGGGGCCACAAGCCTGCCGGAATCACCGGCAGTGGTCCCACCTTCCGAGTCTCGGTGCTACAGAATGGCCCGTCTCCCCACACATGCGAAGTGTGGTTCGAAGGACAGTGCCGGCTCGGCGCCCTGCTCTGCGGCTCTCACTGCCGCTCTGCCATAGGAGGTCCTGCAGGTAGGCCGCCCACGTCCACTGAGTTTTCTACAGTCTGGGGACATAAAAGTCATGGCCCCTGGCAGGTCACTCCCTACGGCGCTCGTAACCTCTCGACTCCCTTCTACCATGGGCGTCTGACAGCCAGCTCTGTTTCTGGAGGGGACCGACAGCTCCCCGAGGACTCTGCTGTACCCCAGTGAAGGCTGGGAGCCGGGGGTGGCGTTCCAGCCGAGCGCTTATGTTCTGTGCTCATTCCCCACCACCTGGCAGTTGTCACCTTTGTGTTAGCGTGCCTGTGCCAGCCAGACTGGCCAGCATGGTACCTTCCTATCACGTGACTTCTGGTGATAGCATTTTGACAACAGATTCCCCCAAAAAACTTGTTCTTAATTTTTGTCCCAAGGGAGTAAAGACACTTCTGATGATGGTATCATTATGGATTACAAAGCGGCATCGGTGGGCTTGCCACACAATTTTAAGTAAATGCTCTATCAGTGAAGTAGATAACAGGGCATAATTTTCTCAGCCAGCGTCAGAAATGGCAATGCTGAATTGTCACACTGTAAGTCTTTAAAATTCCTGCTGGATTTGAAGGTATTAACAGGTCCCTGTCAACATTCTCGGAAGGTTTTGATGTCATTTGAGCTATGGAGCTAAAATATGTGAACTATTACTTTGTTGATTTTGTTCTTAACCGAAACTGCATTATCATCTGAGAGGGCGTGTTCTTCAGGTTTTGTTAAAAGTCCTTTGAAAACTTGTAAATCCCCATAGTTTACGTGCCTCCTGCCTCTGTGCTTCATTCCCTCCTTCTGGTTTTAATTTGAACGCAGTCCTGTCAGGGTGTGTACCTGTGAAGTTGTGTCTTTCCACTGTGGATTTCACAGTGCTCCTAACGTCCTGTGAGCTCCCTCCTCCAGCAAGGAGTGGGCCTTGGGTCACCAGCTCTTTCCTATTAGAACCGTCTAGCCAGGTCACTTGAAACAGATCTGATCTGGACACTTCTTAGTTTGTCGTGCGGGCCTCGGGAGCAGACTGGGAAGGCTCCGCTGTAAGCCCATTAACTGCGCTGCCCTGTTCCTTAAAATGCACTCAGCCGTAAACCTAGCCCGCCTCGAGACAACGGGCCCATTTATCTAAACAGTCCTCCTTTTAGACTCAGTGGCACTGATGGAAACACAGATAAGGAGTGTGGATCGGAGGAAGGATCTCTGGGGCCTGTGCTGAACGGTTCATTCCCTCACAATCCCCTTTTCTTCCCAGGACTGGTCTGCATACGGAATAGATTTGTCTGTCCAGCATGGTCTGTGAGCGAGGCTGGGGGAGTGGGCGGGCGGGCGCAGGAGACGGTGGCGTTCATTCTCTGCAGGTTTAGGGACTCTGGCTGCCCCGCGTTCGGGGGGGGGGGGGGCTGGGGACTTCCTTGCGGCTGGCGTGTGTCTTCGTGAGTGCACTTCCCAGGCGTCCTCTCTCCGCCCCGGCCCTGCTTTTGTCAGGGAGTCTAATAACTTTTAAATGGCTGCAGGACCTGAGGAACCTTTTCCTCGAGTTATAGACTAGATTTCTTCTCGCTGCTTTCAGTATCACTTAATTAAGGTCAGGTAAGGAGTCAGGAGTCCTATTTCTCCTTCGTGCACGCCTTGCCGTGGTCTCCGTGGTTCTCACTGGCATGCTGGTGGGTCGGGGCCACGGGGCAGGTGGGGCTTCTTGGCAGTTGACCTGGGGCTCGTCCTCGTGGCAGGTCATCGTGCAGTCCGGCCGCCACCCGACGGTGCTGCAGAAGCTCTGCCAGTTGCCCTTCCAGTACTTCAGTGATCCTCGGCTGATCAAAGTGCTGTTCCCGTCGCTGATCGCCGCTTGTTACAACAACCGTCAGAACAAGATCATTCTGGAGCAAGAGATGAGCTGTGTCCTACTGGCCACCTTCATCCAGGTACCTCCTGTGCTGTGCCCGATGCTCTTGAGAAGCGAAAGCGAACCGGCTGTTCATTCTTGCCGTCCGCGTTAACTTTCCAAAAATGCACTTCTGTGCTTGAAAATTAATTTCTAAAACATCAGGGTAGTAAAACCGTGCTTGGAGAATTTCAAGGAAAGGATATTTTTTTCAGTTAATAAAATGCCAAACCCTCACTAAGGAAATAATGTTTAAAAAACTGCCAGATTTTCTTAAGGGTTTGACTGTTACATTCATCATGCATTTAGTTTAGCTATAAGGAACAGATAATGATTACTGAAGATCAATTAAAACTTCAGTTCATTTGTAAATGTTTAAGTGAATGTCATATATATCTGCACATACACATCTGTCATATTGCTTTTATAAAAATCTAAAACTTTTAAGGGTGGCCTTATGTCTTTCTGATCCAGTTCAATTCTGTAGGACTGGAATCAAAATCAGTGCTATAGCAAAGCATCTAAATTCACTTCATCAACTGGCAGAAAAATCAAGTTGGCTGTTCTTTACTACTTACTAATAGCTGTCATTGTCGATCATATTTGCTGGAAATCTTCCATTTTCTTTCCATTGTTGCGCCATAAAACCAATGAGTTCTTGCTCCATGATACACACGTGGTTAGCAGACAATAAGATGATCATAACAGCACAGAAAGGAGAGCTATGCATTTGTATTGTCCCTGATTCCGGCTAATATCCATAGATCCCTGTTGAAAGGGTGTGATGGTATCCCACATTTTTTTCGGCTTAGAAACAATTAGTAGTTTACACTTTTTAATGATCAACATAAACACGACTAGGTCGATTATGTTTAGAAATGCTTTATTTTCTGCTTAGTTGTTTTACTTAAGCCTGGCTTCCATTTGCTGAAAAATTTTTCAGAGATGTTCAGACCTACAGGTAGGGTGCAAATTTTCACAGAAAGAATGTCTCATGGTTAAATTAAAACCTTAGAAAGTCATTCGATGTATCATGACACCAACATCATATAGTCTTAGAGCCTTCGGATTAAACTGAATAGAAAATACATTATAGAGAATGTTAAGGCTGCTACCTGATATTCAGATTACTCATCCTTTCATTCAACAGGTAACTTGTGAGTGTGCTGGACACCGCTCCAGGCACTGGGAACAGAGCAGTGAATAAATCATAAAAAGTCCTGCCTAGGTCTTTGAGTAAGGTGGGAGGAGTCAAAAAACAAAGGAGCAAAAACAGTAGCATGTCAGGGGGTGTTAAGTGCGGGGGGGGGGGGGGGGGGGGGGGGGGGGGGGGGGGGGGGGGGGGGGGGCTGGTGGGATGGCCAGGGCGGCGAGGCGCAATTTTCATGGCGTGAGCGGAGGGGCCTCAGCCAAGATGGTGATGGTGGAGCAGAGAGCAAATTTTGCATCTGTAGCAGCTTAGTCTCATATTTCCAACTGCTCGGACACAATTCATAAAAATACAAATGATGTCAGAATGTAAAGATCATATGTATCTCTCGTTTTCATCTGGTATTGATCTCAAAGTTCTTCTAAATCCACTCTGCTCTGTTACATGGACACACATTTCAATATAAGTGAATGTGAATTTCACACACGTTCACCGTACAGTTTAATACACGAATGCTGTAAATTATACAGAAACATTTCATAATCCTTCTTTGGGATAGAATGTTAAATTAGTGGAATTAAATGTTTTTTTGTCTACCAATATTAGTATTCAAGGGGATTAACAAACATTGGATTTTGGTTTATAAAATGGTTCTTCAGGGTCCCTGTGTTTTAGATTATTAATAGTCACTAGAAAACGATATTAAAAATGGGAGCTGGTAATTTCTGAAAATTTACATGTCATCCAGTACATTTTTCATTTTCCATCTAAAAGTAAAATTACCAGACTTTAAGATTTAGCTGCATACTACTTGAAGGCTTTTATAGTTGTGCTTTAAAAAAATGTGAAATTTCTGGCCATATTTTAAGACAGTAAATTTGGCCAAAGTGTTGATCACATATAACATGAAGCTGTGGTTCCGCAGTCAGCAGCCTGGCCCTGGTGATACTCAGCACAACGTTACGTCATCACTATTTGATTTAACTTTGTGAGAATCTGGACCACATAACATCAGTTTCTTCAGCTTTTATATTTGGGCTCCAAAGTAGTTGTAAAAAAATAGTTACCTCAGAATTCAGCAGCATTTTTAAAGCCTCCCTCAGTGCAGTTATCTGTTTGTATAAAAATTGCATTGGTAGAAAAATACTTTTCTCGTCTCTCACAGGATTTTGCACAGACTCCAGGCCAGGCAGACAACCAGTCTTATCAGCCCAAAGGTATGTCTCTATTGAAATTAGATGTCATGTGTTCGTTAGGAGAATGAATGTGTTTCTCGCTCCACCTTCTGGAACTGTTAGAGAATCCAATTTATTACATCTCCTAAAATATTTGCTATTCGGATACCCAGTAAATTTCAGCGAGTAAAGAAATTGATTTTGTCATTAATGGGAGTGCATCAGAATATACAAAGAAATCTATGGAAGTAAAAGAAGCACAAAACATTTGCGTGTAAATCATACTCATGCAAGATATGATAAATGGTGAATAACTGCTAAGTTTATTTAGTAATATAGGAGACAATCAGATCATTAATGTTGGCCTACATTAGTCACATAAATACTGAACTCAGAGATTTGGTTCCCTGTCCATGTTCAGAATTAAATGATCAATGACAGGACACCCATATTTTCCCCCTTAATGCAAGTACTTGAATTTTTGACTGAAATAAAGAAGGTAAAATGGTTTTACGTGGAGAAAAAGCTGTCAGATGACAAGCTTTTTCCCCTATAGTGTTCCTGCTGAAGTGTTTCCTGTGATCAGCTGGAGACGTAGAATTCTGAAGGGCACTTTTACTTTTAAAATCCTCCGCTAACCCAGATTGCAGCTGAGGTGTGCAGGTGCTCTCTGAGGTCGTGACAGTGTCTCGGATGGGGACCCGGACCCAGCTTCCCCAGTTCTTCCATTAGTTTGATAGTCTTTATAAAGTGGCCAGAGAGCCACGCCCAGCAAGACCCTCTTGAGTACCCACCAAGTAGCCCTCACTTGGGGGGTCACCTTGGACTCTGTCTCTCTCTCACACACACACAATTATCTGTAGTGGGCAGGTGCTGAAAAGTACATAGAAGAGAATATGAATAGAGCTGTAACATTATCCTGAAAAAATGTCACGTCTTAGTGACTCAGGTACTCAGAGAAGTAAACAGAAAGCTGTGCCCCTCCTTACGAATTCAAGTCAACATCCTAGTCGGTGCCATTTGTCTGAGCGACATTAGTGTGGAAGTTCAGTTCTGCCCTGACTGAGAAAAGAAGCAAAAGTGACTGGAGGCTGCTTGGGAGATAGCAGCATAATTTATAACATTTCTTACAAGACAATTCTTTCGATTTTGAAAATATGAAAATACCTAGAAAAATCTTCCGATGTGTCTTTTAACTGCACGGCTTTTTCTTTGCCTGTAAGCAGCACAGACATTTCCTTTTCCTTTTCTCCTGACTGTAAGGATGAGTCGCCATCAGCTGCGTATCTGGCAGGCGAAGTCCCAGGGGCTGCCTCTGTCTGCTCGGTTGGCCGGGGCCTCTGGGAGCCTCTCAGCCTTCTTTCTTTTCCAGTGGACCATCTTCTCTGCCTCCAGTGCTTACCCTGATTACAGTGGGCTTAATCCACAAAACGGCAAATGGAGAATTGGTTCCTGCTTTGCTCGGTCATCACTATATTCGGTGACAGCTCATAATATGCTTACTTGATTAAAAAAAAAAATGACGACACTAAGTTGTCAGTTTGTACTTTTGATATCTGTTCCCCTTTTGCTTAGGTTAAGTCACCATAAAATGCTTCAAGACATTTGGAGTTCTTTGCCAGGTGAAGCTTAAGTGTAAAGCAGCCCCGGGTAGTAGTACCACGTCTCTACTGCCCAGGAACAACTGTGCTTTGCGAGGACTCGCTGCTGCTCGGTGGCTGCCCAGTCATGAGCGTGTTTGCTCTCTGTACATGGGTAGTAAATAAAGTTCCTAATTCTTCCCTTTGCTTTGTTAGATGGGCGACTGATTGTCTGATTGAGCATTTTTAAAGTTATATTGAATCTAAAATCATGTTTTATACCAAAGAGAATATTTTAGAAAACGAGTCTAGTTTCTATACAGATATACCCTGTCAAGGCTAATTTAAGGATGAAAGATACGGCCGTCATTGTGTTGTGATCACCATCCTTATGTTTGACTATTTTCTCACTCCGGATTCCAAAGAAGTTTTTTTCATTATGTGTTACATAGAGGTTAATGTCTGAATATGTCAGAAGCACAAAATAGATTGTGATTAAAATACAGTTTATGTAGATAGAGCGATATAGATAGATCAGCTACCTTAGTTAACATACTCTGTATCGTGGTTTGTTTGAAGTCTGTCTCCATTTTGTGGTCGGATATCAAAATAATTGCTTAAACTTTGAAGAATTCCTCTCCTTATGATTTAATTCTTTTCCTTTTTTCCTCTCAGGAAGATGCCTTTGTTCCCAAGACTATCTTGAGCTGGCTAACAGATTTCCTCAGCAGGCCTGGGAAGAAGCTCGACAGTTTTTCTTACAAAAGGACAAATAATAAATGTTTGGGTGGTTCCGTATCTGGGTACCCTCATTCATATTTTAAATTGTTCAAATAGACATTCTGGCTTCCTGAAGAAACTCATTCTCACATGTGTATACTCCCCCTGTACTGTAGATATGGTATATACTTTGAACTATTTATAATGACTGTGGATACTTTAACATTCGACTTGCTGATTTGGCAAGTTGAGTTCATTTCATTAATGCACAATATCTTGGAGTTTAGTAACTTCCATCCTATAATATATGCTTTGTATTTGTAACGTGGGTGAGATTAGATTAAAATTAGCAAGTCTGCTTTCTTCTTGTAATAAAATAACTTATTCTGTTTGCAGTGGTGACTTTTCTGGTAAAAACAAAACAAATTTGAAAGAAAAATGCTACCCCAACCCTGGAAGTACCTTAAAGACTTAAAGTGAAGCTGCCGTGTTTGTGTAAGGTTTGGGGTAAGGACGCGGATAACATTTACACTGTAACCGCATACATGCCTCGGGCCTTTGGAGTGACGTCGGAGCGCCGCATCCGCATCCGTGGGTCGGCCTACCCTTTCCCAGCAGACAGCGGGCGAGCCGGGCACTGCGGGACCGAAGTCATCCTGCAGAATGCGCCCCGTCCGGAAAGCTCAAGCGCAGTGAGTCACCGCGGGTACTTGCGGGAATGAACGCGAACGGAAGCCACCTCGGGACCAGTGAAGTCGCAGGTCACAGCGGCTCCGGTGCGTGGGACCCCTCCTCCTCCTCCCCCTCCCCCGCCCACCTTTCCGCACCCGAAGGGGGTGCGCTAAGAGGGACACCAAGTGACAGCGCAGTCTCTTCAGTAGCGACAGCAGAGATCTGGGTGGAAAACGGCCTGGGTTCGAATCGGATGGGACTCGGGAGGGGCTGGAGACAAGTTTCTCCGTGTTTTTTTTTTTTTTCTTAAGGCCCACGGTGGGGACGGTGGGGACGGCTCACGCGGCTGCCGCGTGCTGCCTTTTCGCTGCTTCACAAACCGAGAGAAGGGGGACGCCCGGTGTCACAACAGAAGCCGGGGGGACGCACCCTGAGTGCCCGGAGCTGCGGGGCCCGGCCCGGCCCCGGGGCGCAGAGACCCCTCCTCCCAGGACGATGGTGCCTGGGCCGGGATGGTCCGTGGAGAGGACAAATCGCATTTGTGGGACTCGCCGCCCAGACGCCTCCCGGCACCACAGGCTTCTTCCCAGTCCGGAGCCAGCAGGGCTGGCATGGCGCGGCCACCTCCCGGGAAGCCCCCGCGCTCGCAAGTAAACCCTAACCCGTCCAGCCGGGCCCCTCCCGCTCCTCCGGGGGCCGTGACCTCGGTCCGACCTCACCTCCGCCCGCCGGGGTCGTCTCTTCCCGGCGCCCTGCCAACAACCACCCCACCGACCGACCGCCCTCTCCCTGCTCCCTCACCGCCTCTGTCCCCGCGGGCTGCACTCACCTGGCACTCCCGCCCACCCCGCAGCTCGCACGAAAGGGAGCCCCTCCCCAACCGGCCAGGCTGGGGGCGCAGTGCACGCTCCCTCCCATCGCGGCTCAGTCTAACTCCGTGCAGTCTGTCAACAGTCTGCCGGCGGTGCTTGGTTACCCAGCCCTCGGTACTGCGTCCAGTCCCTGTGTCTTCGAGAAAGTTTACCTTTACATCAATCAGACCCATATTTAAAAGCCTCTAATCTTCCCTACATCAGCTTAATAAACTTTGAATTTCCTGCTTTTATCACAAGCCCACTGGGAACTTCTCTGCAAATAGTTTATGATTCATCCATTGTTTCCTCCGTCCAGCTATTCGGCTGCTTCTGCTCTTCGGCTTGTGTGGGAAAACGGGCCAACTCAATGTGTGGCAGTTTACGCCCCTCCCCCAAAGCTGCAATGGCAGAATCTCATTTTCCTGAGGACGATTTTAGACAACGTCTCACACCCAGTAGTTGCAGCTCTGACAAAAGTGAGCTTTAAGCTATTCCATATTCAAAATCGAAAGGAGGATTTCTGTCCCACAGTTCATTCGCTATTAGTTTACTGGGAATACTGCTACAGGGCCTCTGAGTTTCCCAGAATTATGCAGCCTTTCAATCTGTATTCTGCATACAAAAGCCAAAAGTTTTCCATCTCTGGGAATCTACCGCCTCAATTTCATGGAGCTGTCCAAATTACTAGGTAAGTCTTCGGAGACTATCTCGTGCTAGAGTGAGTCTGGTCAAATAACGAACTCCCGTTTTCCACCTCTGGCTTCTCCTACTGAACTGACTTTTTCTACACAATTGGGGATGTCACTTTAAAAGTTCAGTAAACATAAAATACACTTGTAATTGTTACAGCTAACTTACTTTACAAGAAAATCCCTACTGTGTTACAGAAGGTTTTGAAAAGTGACCCGGGAGCCATAAAAACTGATATTAATGTAACTAACCGACACTCTCCAGGGACCATTGTAATAAAGCTTCAAAGTCCACTCCTTTCCCTGGAAAACAATGGCCACTTTGGGCAGCTGGCCACCAACTACGGGGGGGGGGGGTGGAAGCTTATTTTGATACAGTAAATACAGATAGACACAGGCATCCCAATACACAGTAACTGCTTTTATCTGGGCCATTTCCCAATATTCCAAACCATCAAAAAGAGGAATTAGATTTTCAATCTATGCATGATAGATGACGAGACAGATGTTTACATTCATGACTAAAATATTGCTGTCTGTCAAAATAAAAAATTTGGAGCTAATTAACAGCCATTAGTGAAATTATTCGAGAACGTATTCCTCTTTTTAAGATGACAAAACCCAATATTGTGGATAAATTAAAAGTTTTCAAAAGTAAGATTTCTGGGAAGACAGCCCTCTATCACACAGCCAGTCAAAAGGTAAAAGGAACTACCTGTGTATCTGTTCGGGAGGGAATGGTCTACCTTAAGAGAAGGAAGCCTCAAAGAGCCTAACCCTGATTATTAAAACCGTTTCTGGATCCTTCAGAGGTAAAAGCTGGTCCTCATTAACCCGACGTATCTCTTCCCTTATCTCTAAGTTTGCAGCACGGGTTCCTAAATCCCACGGGAAGCGTCCTTTTAAATTTTTGTGCCAGCAGCACCTTGACTTTCAGGAAGCAAACAGAAACGTGGCCTAATTTCGCCGCCACCTCCCATTTTCTTTCGGTAACTGCCCGCCAGTCTCCAGCCTTCCCCGCCACCGCCACCGGGCGACGGTGCCTGCGTCAGCTCTGCCGTCCACGCAGCAAAGCTTTCAGCAGAAGGCGCCTGGTGCCCCATCCCGCCAGCACAGCTGCCCCTCCCGGGGCAGGGCCGTCTTTCAACTCAAATCCCGGGGAGGGGCGATGTACTCGCGGGTCTTCTAACCCGAGGGACAAGGAAACAAAGCCAACGTCAGCGATTCCTCAGGAGTCGCGGGTGGGCTACTCGGTGGCAGCTCGCGAGTCCAGCGAGTGAGGCTGCCAAAGAGTTAAATACCCGGGAAGGGGAAAACCTGAGCCCGGTCCGCGCGTTTGCCCGGGGCTGCTGGAGATTCGGTATCTCTCGCTTATTTCCTGCGAGCTCTAAAGCCAGTTTTCAAGAAAACAAGTGGCAGGGTTTGAAATGTCACACCGAGTGACCTGGGCCATCCCCGCCCCTGCATTCGGGTCTGCAAAGAAAATAAACCGAGGACACGCCAGACTGCGTCTGGGGGGACCCGCGCTCCTGGCGGGGCCCTGCGGCTCCCGCGGCGTATCGCTTGCAGGTGATGCCGGCGCAGATAAGCGGCCGCCGCCCGCCCCCGCCCGTCTAGACGGGAATGAATAGCCGGCGAGACCCGCGGGCCGGCGCCCGGGAGGCAGCGGGCTCGGGCCGCGGCCGAGCGCGGGACGGCTGCGCGGAGCCGCCTCATCCTCGCGCGTGCCCCGGGCGGGGAGTCGGCGCCACCGCGGCCGCTCGAGCCGCGCCGTTTCCCGCCCAAACGCCGGGGGCGAGCGGGCCGCAGCCCGGGCGCGACGCTTCCGGGACGGCCGCGCGTGACGCACGGACGCAGCCCCGCCCCGCGCGCCGTCCAATCGGCGCCCGCCGCTCGGCCGCGCGACGGCACGCGGTGCGACGGCGCGCGAGGCGCGGCGTGAGGCGCGGCGGCGCCCGCAACACAGGACAGCGCGGCTGCGGGTCTGACTCTTTATTGCGCGGGAAGGTTCGTCCCGCTGCGGACGGGCTGTTCTGACAATAAATAACAATAACTTACGTTTCGTTCGGCAACGGCTCGCGCGCGCTGTCGTCCGCCGCCGGGCAACAAGCGTTTTCGAGGTAAGTCCCGTGTCCGGCTGGTCGGCTCTCGTGCGCTCGGCGGGTCGGGGCGAGCCTCGGGGCTGTCGCCGTCGCCCCGCGGCGCAGGCGGCGCGGTGCGGGGCTAACGCTGGCACAGCCCGCGGGCCGGTCTGAGGCGGTCCGAGTCCGGGCGCTCGGGCTGTGGCGGCGCCTCTCCGGCCCTCGGAGTAAGCGGTGGCGGCGCCGGCGCCGGCGCGGGCGGGGCTCATGCAGGGGGCATGCGCGTCCGCGGCCGGGCCCCTCACGTCTCCGCGGGACTCGGCACCATGCTGTTGGGCGTGTCGGGGAGCTGCGAGGACAGGGAGGTCACGTCGCTGCCGGACGAGTTGCCCAGGGAGCCAGACTCGGAGAAGGACACCTGGGGGCACAGGCGCGAGCGGTGAGGGACCCCGGCCGCCGCCCGGCCCCGCCGCCGAGCGCGTCCCACGGCCCCGCGGCCCCGCGGCCGGGCCGGGCCTCACCAGCTGCTGGAAGGCGGGCTGGTCCAAGTCACTCTGCAGCGCGAAGTCGCTGAGCGCTTTCCACGGCGGCTGGTACGTCTGCACCTCGACCGCGCTGCCCTGCACGGCGCTGTCGTGGCGGATGGGGCTGCCCGCCACCAGCGGCGTCCCGGTCAGGCCCTGGAGGCTCTTCGGGACGAGAACGAGGGGCGTGGGGCGCGCTCGGGTCAGGTCTCGCGTGTCCCGCCACCTCTGAACCTGGGCGCCTGAAGCGCTGTCCCGGGAGGCGCGCGCGCGACCGCACACGACTGAACCCTGCGTCCCCAGCGGGGTCACCGTGGGCCCGCAAACCCGCCGCCGGGGCCACCCGGCGCTGTGCCCCGCACCCCAGCTCGGGCGCGCCGCCTGCAGAGCGCCATCCCCCGCTGTCCCCGGCCTCTCACCGTCTTGTCGCTGTGCTGCTGCTGCTGCAGTTGCTTCATGAGGATGGACTTCTTCTTGTCCTTGCAGCGCTTGTTCTGGAACCAGACGCGGATGACGCGCGGGCTCAGGCCGGTCATCTCCACCAGCTGCTCCTTCATGAGCGCGTCGGGCCGCGGGTTGGCGGCGTAGCAGGTCCGCAGCGTGTGCAGCTGCTTCTCGTTGAGCACCGTCCGCACGCGCGTCGTCTTCTCCGCCGGCTTGTGCGGGCGCAGCGCGGGCTGCCGCCCCGCCCCGGGGTCTGCGGGGGGCGCGGGGTGAGCGAGGGGCCGCCGCTCGTTTCGTTTCCCGCGCGTTCGTTCATTTCGTTGGACTCACGTCCCTTCGCGTCTGTTCGCCCCACCCGGAGGGCGCCATGCGGCGCCGTCCCCTCCCGACTGCCCGAGCGCGGAGCGGCCGCCTCCGGCGGGACCTCCTGCCCCTACCGGACCCCGGTGCCCGCGGGACGGGGGCGCCCTCCAGAAGTGGGAGTCTCGGAGGAGGAGGAGTGGGGCGCCCGGGGCGCCGAGGAGGCGGATTGGGGGCCTGTGACCCACTCCTCGGGCGCACGCGGGGCTTCCCCCGCCCCCCGGTGCAGAGACCGGCCTGGCCGCGGCTCCTCCTTCGAGATCCCAGGGTCCCCGGCCCAGAGGCGCCGGCACTGCCCTCGCCCTGCCTCGGATTCTCTCCACCCGGGAAACGGCCTGACGCCCGCGGCGCGGCGACAAACAAAAGGGCGCCGGCTCCATCCCGCTTCACTGCCGTCCCCACCCGCCTACCGGCCCCCGCCGGGCGCTTTTGGGGCTGGAGAGCCAGCCACAAATCGTCCGCCCTGCCCGATTTCCTCGTTGTGCAGGGGAGTGCACCGAGGGCCGCTCCAGGCCGCACAACAGGCGCAGCCTGGTCTGGGGACTGCGGCTCCGCCAGGCACAAGGGTCCCCCACCTCCGGGCAGCCGCATGCGCAGAGCACTTGCTCCAGAGGCGTTTTCTGGGGCTCCTGAGTTTGCCGTGGTCCCCTCCCTCCACACCCAGAAGCACTTGGCCCAGTTGTCCGTGGAGCTGGGACTCAACACCCACAGACCCTCTTGCCGCAGGCGGGCTGGTCTTCAGAGGCCAGGCCTGCGCTGGGACGGAGCTGTGTCCCTCACATCTGCAGGCAGGACCCACTTCAGGGTCCCCATTGTCATTCCCGCTCCTAGTACCGCATCCCCTGTAGTGACCACAGGGGACACATGCTGCACAACTGACCCCACACTCTCACGATTCCGGCTCACACGCCCACAGGCGGCTTCCCTGCGCCCACGCACACACCCGGCCGTGTCCTCAGCATGCGGTTCTGCACTTGCATGGCTGCGGCTCACCTGGCAGATGCAGGCCGCGGGCGGGGAGCGGGCCAGGGCTGCTCGGGCTGGTGGCCGCGGTGCGCTCCAGCAGGAGGCCGTGGTCGGCGCGGCACAGCAGCTCGTGCTCCCGCAGGGAGAACTCGTCCCCAGGCAGCAGCTGGCGGCTGCACACGGAGCAGCGGAAGCACTCGATGTGGTACACGCTGTCCCGCGCCCGCATCACCAGGTCGCTGCTGCTGAAGCCCACCTGGCACTTGGCGCACTTGATGCCGAACAGCCTGTGCGCGCAGGGCGGGGAGTCAGGGTGCGGCTGTGGGTCCCGGCCCTGGCCCTCGGATGGGAGCGGCCACCCGCGAGGGCGGGGCCCCGCGGTCCCTGCAGCCTCACCTGACGTAGTCCCGCTTGCAGTAGGTCTTCCCGTCTCTCACGAAGCACGTGCACGTCTCATCCAGGTACTGGCTGCACTCGGCGCACTTGAGGCAGGCGGCGTGCCACTCGAGGTCCGGGGACACCCGCAGGATGAACTGGTCGTGGATCTGGCTCCCGCAGCCCACGCACGTGGCGCTGCCCGGCTTCTCTGCGGGGAAGAGTGCGGCGAGTCAGGCCAGCCAACGCCCGGCCGCCCCAGCGGGCACTGCACCCACAGGGAAGAGAAAGCGGACTCTCTAAAGTTCCAGACAATTGGAAACGAAAAAACAAAATCAGAATTTGCGAAAAACAAAATCAGAAAGTGCGAAAGCTTTTTGTTCCCCCCCAACCACCACCAAAAATATATTTAATATCGTTCATCTGGACACAGCCGTTTTATCGATTTTTGTTGTAGCTAAAAAATGGTATCGTAGGTGAGCAAAAAGACTAGGTGGACGCTGAAGAACCGCGGCCCCGCTGCGTCCACGCTGAGCCGGGTCGTGCCAGCCTGTCCCTCCCGCAGCGACTCCCTCCAGCCGTGACCGCAAGTCGCCTTTCAGCGGCGTCTCTTCGCGTCCTCCCCAACATTTACTGGTTTAAATCTTCCAGATCAAGCTGGAGAAATCCGTACTTGCAAGACCAAAGGACAAGCGAGCGAGCAAACAAAAACCGCGGACCCCTGAACCGCCCCTAACTGCCTTCGCGCAGAACAGGCAGATTTCACAGCCCGAGGTCAGCGCCGCAGGCTTGCGAAAGTGTTTAATTATGAATTGAAACAGCAGGATTCCAGCGGGTGAGGCGTCCTGCGGGCCAGAGGCATTCGTTTGGCTTTCCCGCCCCCAGCGCCCTGTGGAACAGAAGCCACTTGTAGAACCCACCGCACGTTCTCCTACAGCCGAGTGCCGCCTGCGAAGCGCAAACACACCCGCAGCCGCACCGCAAGCACTTACTCTTGGGATGATCCCCCATGGCACCCAGAAGAGGACAGCGGCAAATAACGTCCACCATGCAGGAGGAGGAGCGCGCCGAGGGCAGCTGGCCACAGTGCGAGGGTCGCGCGCTCCGCCGGCTCTCTGCGAACTAACTCGGGCCCCGCGGACTTGCAGGACCCACCGCACCGGCCCGCACGCAGCATGACGTCAGCACGCCGTCGCCGGGCCGGGGGCGGGACCTGCAGCGTCACCAACCTCTCTAGAAGCGGGGTGCGGGGGAGGCGGTGGGGACCCGCGGCGGGTGGGCCGGCGCGCTGGGTGGAAGGCGGGTGTGTGGCGGGATTGGCTGCGAGGAGAGGGACAAGCCTGATTGGCCGGAGTGAACAATGGAGCGCAACCCCCTCCCCGAAATCTGCGAAGAGCCTCCCCGCCGCGGCCGGGTGTCCGGGCCGGACCTCGAGTCACCACGCAGATGTCCCGTGGGCGCAGCCGCTCCCGGCTTCGTCCTGGGGCGCGCCTGGCCGCGGAGGTCGATGCCTGGGGTGTGGAGGGGGCGCGCCTTCCGAAGCTCCTCTTCATAAGGACAAGATTGAGAGATCCCCCCTCTTGGGATGAGAGCGGGGAAGGAAGAGGTGGTTCGTGGACGCGGCCGGCAGCACGCAGCCGGCCACCCTTCTCGTCTCACGCGCCTTTGTTCCCAGGACCCCCGCTAGGGAGGGAGTCCCCGCAACGACCCCGCCTCGTGGGTGAACTTCTCAGACGTCCGCACCCGCCGCCTGGGGAAAACCCTGCGTCGGGCCCCTGGGTGGGGGCGCGGGACGCAGGCTCGGGAGACGCAGGCTGGTTCGGCGTTGACTTGCGCGTTTGCGGGGCAGGGGCTTGGCACGATCCGCTGCGTCCTTTCCTGCACCCGAAGCGCCCGGCTCCCTCTAGAATCAGTGCTGCGGTCGAATGCGTGTCCGGCCCCCAGAAGAAACGGTTTTTATAAACTCTTGGGTTACGTTTCACGAACCAACAGCAAAGCCGGAGATCAGAAACGAAGGTGGCGGGCGGGGTGATTTGCTGCCTGCGGCCGCCGGCCGTCCTCAGGAAACCCGCGGCTTCTGAGCCGAGCCCTGGCTTTTCTTTCAGGGAAATCGCTGTGGGTTTTGTTTGGAAGGGTTCGAAGACGGCCCATGAATTATAAATAACATTTATCCGCCGCGGTGGCTGCTGTGTTCCCGTTACAAGGGGCTCCCGGGACTCGTGAGCGCCGGATGGGGCCCGGTGAGCGCGCGCCTGGGGGGAGAACGTGTCCACGGGTCCCACACCCAGGCGCGGGGCTCCGCGGGCCCCTGGGCCCCTGTCCTAAACGCCTAAGGCTGCTCGGCCTCAAGCTCGGGGCTGCGCGGGGAAGGGGCTTGGCGCAGGCCGTGCGCGGACGGAGTCCGGCCGCTCTAAGCCGCGGCTCGGTGGGGGCCCACCGCACAGCCGCTGCGCGCGCGCCCAGCCCGCGCTGCCGTGGTCCCCAGGCCTTCGATCCCTGCCCTGCCCTTTGAGCGTCCAGTCCCACCGGCCCGGTTCTTCTGCACAGCGGCCCAGTGCTCTGCCAACAGGCTGCTACTTGTGTTTTTGGCCACTAGTGCTCACTTTAAATGTGTTCGCGGCACGGCAGGGCCGGGTGGGTGAGAACGCTGCGTTAGAACGGATGTGTCTATGTTAAAAAAAAAAAAAAAGGAAAAGGAAAAAAAACAGGAGGCGAGGGTCAGGCATCTGCGTGGGTGTCTGCGCCAGGTCACCCTGCCTTCAGGCAGCTCATTTTACTTCTCTGTTCCCTGAGTGTTCTCATCTCTAAAATGGGAGCTCAAAATAACAGCTACCTCTACTGTTCTAAGAATTAAACTATTCTTTGGACAAGGTTTAGAACAATACCTGGCACTTAGTAAGTGAGCAATCCAGGTTAACAGTGAGAATTATCGTTATGGCTGTATCCCGCTGGGAGCCTCTGCATATGTTTGTGTGCCTGCCCATGCCTGCACAAGTCCCCTCTGGGGGGCCCCATCAGCTCCTACAGACACCGGTGCTCCCACACACGGGGGCCTCCCCTCCCCACTAACTACCTTTCTGTTCTTACCCACGGGGAGACCCTCACCTGCAAGGAGGGGCTGCATCTCCGATTTTCATGGAATCACATATGTGGGGGGGAGGGATGCTAGGCCTAACCGAGGTCCTCAGCATCATATCGCGATGGCTGACATCCTGGTCCCTGGTTGGGGCCATGTTCACACAAACGCCAGCCCTCCTCCTCATAGCGGTCCCCGGAAGGGTTACTGCTGGTAAAATGATCCCTGCTTCTCAGGTGAGAAACTGAGGCTCAGAGAGGTTAAGCAGCCTGTCATAGGTGCCACAGTCGTAGAGCCTGGATTCGAACCCAGCTCTGCCTCCAGAGCCTGCGTATGGGGTCCTTACAGCATCTTGTCTCCCCAGCACTCACGGAGGGGTGCCACAGGCACACAGCGCACCCCACACAAAGGGAGTGGCTGCATACGCACCATGAGTATCAGAAAGGAAACGAGGCCCAGTGGCCTGTTCCCCTGGATGTAAGTGACAGAAATGGAGCTGGAAATAGGTCCCCTGACCCAGAGCAGGGCTCTTGCTGCTGCTGTCCCTGGGGATGGGACTCTGCCATCGCCCAGCTAAGTACCAGGCCTCTCTTGCGGCTCCTCCATCCTTCTCCCACCCCGCACCCACAGGCCCCCACTCTTCCGGGAGGCGGTCTGGTGTAAAGTGCAGGTGGCGTGCCTGCAGCACCGGCTCTGAGGCCTTGAGGCGGGTCTTCTTTTCATCCTTTAGCATCCCGGAAACGAATAAATCCATCACCTTCACAAACTGGTACAGCCAGGAAGAGGTGAGACTGAGACCCACACCCACCAGTCGAGGAGACTGGTTAGAGACTTGTGCTACCTGAGTCTGTCTAGGGGGCATGGCCTTGTTCGCTCATTTGGGTTTCTTTATTTATAGTGTACATGTGTCAAAGCCATTCTATGTTAAGAAACTCAGAGCGTGTGGCACTTTTGTCCTTAGGGCTTCAATAGGGTCATTATACAAGGATGAGAGAAATGAACTCCCCCCACCCCAAACATTCGGGAGCTTTCGTTTCTTTTCAAATCTCATACTGAAGGTAGCTGGCAGGACAACCAACCCAGCCTTGATCTTGGGAGGGGCGGGGCCGAAGAAGAAGCTGTGCCTGGTGACTTCTGGGAAACGTGTATTTTTCCTCTTCCCAGAAGGGGGAACCCCAGCCAGCTGGTGGGGAGTGGTTCTAAGCAGTCTGGCCTGTGGCACCGGCTTTCCTGGCTGGCCTCGGCCAGTCTGTAGACTTTGGGGCTTACCTCCTAGTGTTCAGTTTGCTTCCAGAACTATCCCTCCCCTTGCCGAGGTCTGGGTGATAGCAAAATGAGAAACAAAGGTGGGGAAAGAAAGAGAGAGACTGAGCTCCAAAGGGAATAGATTCACTAAACCAAGGTTGGATGGTGATTTTGCAGAGAAGCCAGCGTCTTGCTAAAGGGGCTGACTTCAGGCTGGGGCCCTGGATGGACAGGATGTCATTTACCCAAATAGGCAGCACAATAGGGAGGAAAGGAAGAAGGTGGCAGGTGACAAAGACCAAACTAGCCAGAGGCCTGCTCTCACCTAGGCCTCAACCGTGGCCTATGAAGACTTGAGCAAACACTGACAGTTTCTAACAGCTTAAAGACACATTCCTGGGACGCCCTAGCCCCACTTAAAGTGCCTGCCTGAGAGCGCTCAGGGCTGCCAGCATAACCGACTGTGTGGTCTGCCCGTGGCACCTGGAGGTGGAGCCCTATCTCTCAGCTCTGTGGAGGGGGCAGGAGACGGTGCCACGTAGACGAACCACCTCCTCTCCTGCTATTCGTTTCAAGTGTACAGTACATTGGTTAGACACTTATATAGTTTATAAAATGCTCTCCCTGATTGCTCTCTCTCTCCTCTGTCCCTCCACCTAGCCATTACATTAGAGCTGACTGCATTCCCTACGCCGTGCTCCCCATCCCTGTGACCATCTATCAGTTATTAATTTGTATTTCTTTCACCCTTTACCCGCTTCTCCCAGCCCCTCAGCCCCCCTCCCCTCTGGCCTTCACCTGATTGTCCTCTGTATTTGTGAGTCTGGTTTTAATTAGTTTGTTCTTTTTGTTCCCTAGATTCTGCATATAAGTGAAATCATTGTATTTCTCTTTCTCTGTCTGACGTATTTCTCTCAGCATAATGACTTGTAGGTCCGTCTATGTCATTGAGAATAGTAGAATTTCGTTTTTTAATGAGTGAGTAATATTCCATTATATATAAGAACCATAACTTCTTATCCAGTTGTCTGTTGATGGGCATTTAGGTTGTTTCCGTATCGTGGCTACTGTGAACAGAGCTGCACTCTTGAACATAGGGGTGCGTAGGTCTTTACAAATTAGTGTTTTGGTTTTCTTTGGATAAATACCCAGAAGTGCAATTGCTGGGTCAAAAGGTAGATCCATTTTTAATTTTATGAGAAACCTCCAGATAGTTTTCCATAGTGGCTGTGCCAATCTGCAATCCACCTACAGTGCACGAGGGTTCCAACACTTGTTCTTTGATTTACGGATGATGGCCATTATGACCGATGTAGGTGATATCTCATTGTGGTTTTAATTTGCATTCCTCCGATGATTAGTGACTCCCCTGAGCCCCTGCCCACCCACCCCCATTCCCTCATCCTCCCTGGAAAACACCCAGCCACCTCCGTCCAGATCAAAGCTGAGTTCGGTTTGCTCTCTCCCAGTCGCGGTAGCTGTTGCTCACTGAAATCTGTCCTCGGCACTTTGGTGTTCGGCTTTGTCCACCGCTGCCTTCAGGTCCACGCTGCGGAGCCTGCCGGAATGCTGTGTTGGGGGACTGCGGGGGACAAGCGGGGTGGTTAGAAAGGTTCCTGGAGCCTCTGGCTTCTGGCCCAGCCTTGTAGGGTGAGCAGTGTTCTTCCAGGCAATGAAGGAACAGTAAAGACAGCCAGCCTCACAGACAGAGAGCATGTGTGAGTCAGGTGCATTCTGGGGGACTATGAGCAGCCAGGAGAAGCTGGAGCAGGAATGGATGAGATTGTGACACAAGCCAAGTCACAGAGATGACGCAGACCTCATGACCACTCAAGGCAGGTCCATGTGGCTAGACTGTCATGGAGGGGACGGCAGGAGCGTGAGACTGTGGGAAATCTTGGCTGATCTGAAGGACTTGTCTTGGTGGAGGGGACCTGAGTGACCCTGTTGTGGTGCTGAAGACATTCGGAGGGGAAATGGCCGGAGGACAGCAGTCAGGAGGGTGGCTGATTTGGGGAGGGGTCGGATGGTGGTCAGTCACTCTCAACCATTTGCATGAAGTGAAAGGAACATTTTCATTTGTAAACCTGAGGAAAAGGGACCAGGATACCACTCACTTGTAACATACTTGTTCAAGATACTGAAGACTACACGTGGGTTGGGGTGACAGTCCTGCTCTGTGAGTCCCAGCTTTTCCTTTTGGACGTATTTCTAGATTCAGATCGAAGGAACTGTAAGCTGACCAAATTCCATCTGACTTGTACGTCAGTGATGCTTATTTTTCAATTTATTTCTTCAGCAGGAAACTGATTATGTAAATAGCTCCCTCATCCTGCATAGATGTGTTGTTGTTGGTTTAGGCTTGGAGACTTTTGGGGCCAGTTACAGCCACTTTACCCGTGCTTGCTTTGATCATACTAAAATAAATGGAAAATGATTTGTCGTATATCCTCAAATGTGAAGATGCCTCTTTGTGAAGTTATTGTCATAATATTTTAAAGGTTTTGAAGGATGTTTTTTATTCTTTCCAACACACATTTGTAATAAGCTAACTATGTGTTGTTGTTTTTCATAACAAGGACTAACAGACTCGTGTCCTATCTTGTCTGTTCGTCACCTCGAAATAAAGTAGGAATTAGAAATGACCCCAAATGCTCGGCTCCAGTCAAAGCCCATCAGGCAACCATTTTTCAAAAGAACCTACAAAGGCTCCTCTTTCACTGGAAAACATCTTCTGGAGGCAAGAGCTACTGGCAAGTTCCAAAAATAGATAATAAATGAGATAATAGAATCTGGGTTGTCAGCTCTTGCCCAGTGGGATTATCCGATGTCTAATCATACACAGATTGTGATCAATGTGAGTGCCGAGGGGGCCTTAATCTGATTCGGGAGGGAATCCAGTCAGATTTTCATCTGCTCTGAATGCGTAATTGGTTTGGAGGCAGCAGAAAAGCAGCTTGTACCAGATTTTGCCGCATCACCGTGATGAGGTCTGTTTTGATCCACTTGAGTTATGGACAATATAAATTATTTATAGCCACTTTAGACATGCCTTACACTTGTAAAGACCTTCAGAACAAAATAATAACACTGCTTCACTGTTGTCGGAATCTCATTTGGCTGAGTCCCGGTGCCCACAGCCATGCAAAGCAGGGGAGAGAAGAGATGAAAGGCTGGCAGGTTCATCAAGTACTGACTGAACATTACGAGGGGCAAGAGGTTGAGCCAGGCTGGTGGCAGAGGCCGCAAGGGCGCCTGCTGCTCACGGAACAGGAATGGGGGTCCAGACTCAGGAGAGCACAGACCGCAGGAGGCCAAGCACAGAGGGGAGAATTCCCCATGAACTAGACAGGATTCAAGTCACCAAACAGCCTACACAAAATAACTGCATTCGTGTTCAAAACTTAAGTGATAAACTCAGAAAATAGAAGCCTGTCTCTCGGACTGTTTATTTTCCCTGAGAAGTAGGACTATAGAGGTTTTTCTGGCAAGGTTTAAAAATTTACTAATTGTCGTACGCTATATACTACCACCTTAGAGAGAAAATACCCAAAGTGCTTTTTTAAAATAGAAAGTTAAAGGGAGCCCGGAATAACCAGGGAAGGCCTCGAGAGTGAGCTGGAGATCGAACTGGTCTCATAGGACAGTGATTCTCAGACTTTCGGATTCAGGAACCAAGGAAAAAACAAGAGGGACATCACATGGGACTGCCACTGTTTCCTGATGCCAAATGGGGCATTAAACAACAAACAAACAACAACAATAACAACAACTATTACCATTTCATGTAAGAGGAAATGCACTGACACCAAAAAAGAAAAACCTGGTTTCAGAATAAAGAGTCCTTTCCACTGGACTTAGTGAAAAACTCATTACATCATCCTGTTCTTTCTCATTTGGCTGGAAAACACAAAGAACTTCATATTGGGCTGAAGATTGGGAACCACTGCCATCGAGTCTTGGAAACGAGAACGCATCCAGCAGCAGGCACAGGGCAGCAGAGCAGAGAGGCAGGAATGAGCCTGAAAGGCGGGGACCAGGAAGGCCTGGGACGTCTGCTGGCCCCAGGCTGTCGTTACAGGTTCATGGTGTGTGTGGTTAAGTGTAGAGTCGCCTGGGGGCCGGGTGACGATTTAGTGCTTAGGGAGTCCCTAATGGAGATCACTTGAAATCCCCTAAGCACTAAGACATCACCCTGCCTTTTCTCACGGAAGAGCAGCCTCCAGGGCAAGTGTCTTTCATTAAATCTGTGGGGTCAGAGATGGTGTCATCTTCTCTCAGCAAAGAGGTCTCGAGCCGGAATTCCGTGCTCCGAAAGGCTGGTCAAGGGCACTGGAGGGGAGAGCAGCCACCCAGTGGGGCTTCAGATAGTGTCCTCGGGCACTTGCAGGCTCTGCTGCATCAGTGAAGTCCTTGTGTTCTTTTCTGGGCGTGGGCGTCCTGGGCAGATAGGCATGTTTTATTAAGCTCAGAATAAGACTTCAATATTTATGTGTCAATCTCAAGCTTCCCTTCAGCATTTGGAAGGCTAGTGAGATGCAAGGTTAATTCGATAATGGAGGCAAGTTCCTTTGCCATTAAACCCATGAATCATACATGTCTCCTCTAAGAGCCTGAAATATGAATATTTTAACACAAGTAAAGTAGCAGGAGAGTAAAATTTCACTGATTGGGAGAAACCGGGAAAAGGTCAGAGTGCATTGCAGAAAATATTAAACTCAAGGTCCTCTTGTATGTTGTACGTACAATATATTTATATTGGACATTCACAAAGTTGACAGTGGTGAGCCTTTGGCAAATAGAACTCACACCTTAGTCACGTTCACGAAGAGATAAGGAACTTAGGGCTCTGGAGCCTTATTTCTTAGTGTACTATAGAGGCAGCCAAGGTCTGAAAGAACGGTTTTGGAAAATAATCACTACCAAGTTTAGGCTATGAAAGCCTGTAGTGTGTGTCTTCGTGTACCTCGACCTCGGTCGATCTCTCTGATCACTGTTTGGGAGAAGCCGTATGGATAGGTCTCCTGCCAACAGCCACGTGAGCGCACCTGGAAACCAATCCTCCAGCCCCACTTCAGTCCCAATACAGTGCCCCTCTGGCCAGCAGTCTGCAACTTGTGACAGTCTGAGCCAGAATCACCCAGCCAAGCCACACCAGGATTCCCAACTCTCAGAAATGGAGTGAGATGATAAATGTTTCAAGCTGCTGAATTTTGGGAGGTCATTTGTTAACAGCAGTGGACAAAAAATACAATATATAATCCCACTTTGTCACCAAAACCCTATAAGGGAGGCATCAGCAGCATTCTGACAATGAAGACACAGAGGATCAGGTCTAAGTCATCTCAGCTAAAAGTGAAAAAACCTGGATACAAACCCAGGTCAGACAACGGGTATCTCAGAATAAACATATCACTTTCTCCTGCCCAAATAATCTTACCCTAAAGTCTGTCCCTGTTATCATTTGAGATTTCAACACCTGGTAATAATAAGAGCTGTGATTATTAGAAATATCAAGGGAAGCTGTTTGCATAACCCATAAATGTTTGAGGTTTCACGGTAGTGATTTGCAAACAAATGACAAAACATGGGAAGGAACAGATAAGCTGAAAGCAGAATCTGAAGGCAGCACCGTTAAAATCATCTGTAGGCATTTTTAGTACGAAGAAAGAATTCCTGTTGGCAGACACTGCTAAGGAGCTTGGTCCATTTTCATGTGCTGTTTAGAAAGACAATGTTATTGCAAATGAATTTCTTCTTGAGAACACAGAAAGCCTTGAAGCAGGTTTTAAAGATACAGGCCCGTTTCTATGTGGCTCATGTTGAAGCACAGGAGAGGACCAACCAGAAGCAGTACCGTTGTAATCATGAGCAGTGAAATGACTGGCTTTCTTAGATGCTTTTCTTAAAAAAAAAATAAATGAGAGGACTTATTATAATGTCCCTTATGGGATGTGCATGTATCTATGTACTGTGCAATTTAACATTTAAAGTGTACAGTTCAAGGGCTTTTAATGTATTCAGTGTTGTACAACCATCACCACAACCCATTGTAGACATTTTCGTTCCCCCCAAAGGGGTAATTAGCAGTCACTCCCTATTCCCCCATCCACCGTGGGCAATCATAAATCCATGCCTAGCTCCTGGAAGCCACTGGTCTGCTTTATGTCCCTTTAGTTTTTCCTCTTACAGACTGCCATGTAAATGGAATCTGTGTCTTTTGTATCTTGTTTCTTTCATGTGGCACAATGCTCTTAAGATTCGCCCACGGTGCTGGTGTGCGTCAGTAACTTGCGCCTTTTTATTGTCACACGGTGGAATACAGTAAACCGAACTCAGCTGGGGCTGCCATAACAAAATACCGTAGATCAGGTGGCTTGAGCAACAAATATATTTTCTCATACTTCTGGAAGTTGAAGATCAGGGTGCCAGCAAGGTAGGGTTCTGCCTGGGACTGTCTTCTGACTTGCAGAAGGCTGCCTTCTCTCTCTTCAGCTGGGGGAGCGGGAGGGGCAGTAATCATGTCTTGTGGATCAGCTCTCACAAGGCTTGTAAGGAGTGTTAACGGGTTTGCATTTTATCCTGAAAGCAGCGACGGGTGAGCCACTGAAGTGTGTTCTACAGGAGAGTAACGTCACCAGCTAACCGTTTTGAAAGAGCCCTTGGGTTGCAGTGGAAAATGGATAGGAGGCTGGGAGCTGAGAAAACAGTAAGGAGGCAACCACAGCAACCAAACTAGGGAGGGGAGTCCCCGGTGGACTGGGGACCTGTTTGGGAAGTGGAATCACCAGAACTTGGGATAGGCGAGGAAGGAATCAATTATAAGCCCAGGTTTCTGGCTTGAGCATCTGGGTAGAGGTGGAAACTATTCCCTGAGAAAGGAAAAACAGGAGAATTCAATCCGGAAGGGAAGGCTGAGCGGTTGTGAACATGTGGGTTGGGGGGTATTTTTGGACATCCTGAGGCGATGCTGGGGAGGCAGGTAGATACGTGGACGCGAAGATCGGGAGGGAACGGGCAGTTCGCGGCCTGTGTGGGTGGCGGCCCAGGGATACTGGAGTGGGGAGAGACGGGGTGTAGCGTGGCGCCCCCGTTCCGCTCTTCCGTCCGCTTCTCCAGCTCTGTCTCCAGCCGTTGTGCAGGCAGCAGAGTCCTGCCTCTCGTTTTTGCAGCTTCGCGTCACAATCCTTCCCTGCCTGTGCCCACGCGCTTCCTTCCTCTGGAACCCCGCGCGAATGTCACCGGTGCGGTGGATCGCTCCTCGCGTTATAGGAATGACAGGTTTACTTGTCTGTTTCCTCCAGAGGCGGGCGAGGTCAGCGTCCTACGTGCCGCTGTCTTACATCTCCCGGACTTGGCCGGTGTGCTTGGCATATCGTGGGTGCCGCGTGGGTGTCTGGGACCACTGGGAGTGAGGCGGGTGGACTTGGCCGCGCCGGGAGCCGGGGCAGTGACGTCATCGGCGCGGGGCGGGGCTGGGGGCCGCGGCCTCCCAGCCGCGCGGAGAGCGGCCTCACCTTTGCCCCACTCCCAGGCCCGGCCCCTAACTTTCCGCCGCCCCCATTGGCTGCGCGGCCGCCCAATGGGCAGCCGGGGACCGCGAGCTCGCGCTCTACGCCCGGACGTCAGGTCTCGTGCGTGCTCTCGCGAGCGTTGCCGGGACGGGCTGAGGCGGCGCACCTGTGTCGGCGTCCAGCTGTGGTGAGGCGGACGGTTCTCGAGGCTTCGGCGGGCAGACACCATGCTCCGAGCGGCGGCTCCGAGGCGTCTCCGGCGGGCGGTGAGTCGGGTGGGCGCCGACCCCTGTGACGGTGCCGCCGCCCCCTGCCGTCCCCGGGACGGTCTCGGGGAAGGTCACGGGCCGGCCCCCTGACTGACTGGCCGTCGCGCGGGCCCGGCCGCGAGCCCGGAGTTGCGGGGCTGCCCTGGCCTGGCGGCCGCTCGGGCCAAGGTCAGACGGCGGGGTCCCGGTGACCCCGCAGCGAGTCCCCGCGTTCTCGCTCCCCGCGCGTCCTGCCGCGAGGACGACGAGCGGAAGTCGAAACTTGTCCCCATGCTGTGGGACAGCGGCGGCTGGAGGGGGACGAGTCGGGGAGCGGTTTACGTTGTGTGTGAGAAACGCGGTTCCCATGCGCCGCCGCCGGCTCTCGGGGTTCTGGGGGCTCCGGGGCGTCCCTTCCTCGTTCCGTAGAGAGGGGTTCCTGGACCTGCCCTCGACCCCCTGCTAGTTCTGACCCGCATCCTTCGGGTCATTGCTCAGTCCTTCCTCCGAGGAGGCCCCCCCCATCCAGACGGAAACAAGTTCAGGTCGTGGACTTGGGTACAGGGCAGGTCTCAGAGCCAGACTGGCAGAGATTGGAAGGTATTTTGTGCACAGCTTAAAAGTCTGGCACAGTGAAGCGATTGTGCTGGGGAGAATGTAGGACTTAGTTATTTTGTAGAGGCAACAGAAAAAATGGAGTCTTCAGTTTAGTTGTTATCAACACAGTTTGCCAGTGTATGCGCACAGTATTTCCAAATCTTTATTGTAGATTTTAAAAGTCTTTGACCTTATTTTTAAAGATCGAAGTCAGGTTAAAGTAGCTGCTCTCAACTCATTAAGAACTTCTGAGAGATTTGAACTTCAAGTGCATGGAAAATAGCCTGAGCACTTCTGAAATGGATACATAACTATATGTGTGTAATTTTTTGACTTGTAAGATTTTAAGCTTACGGGTTTGGAGAGTAGTACAAAGAATTCTCAAAA
Source organism: Macroglossus sobrinus (assembly GCA_004027375.1). Classification (NCBI taxonomy): domain Eukaryota; kingdom Metazoa; phylum Chordata; class Mammalia; order Chiroptera; family Pteropodidae; genus Macroglossus; species Macroglossus sobrinus. The sequence goes on from PVKZ01002496.1 coordinate 163,708, forward strand.
CTGCTGAGTTTTATCTTCTGTTGACGGTTTGGCACATTTGCATTTGGCTTTATCTTTCTAATATACTTATCATTTTTCGGAGCCATTTGAAACTGTGTTGCAAACATGCCCTTTGATCCTAAATAATTCAGTGTCTTTTCTGAGAACAAGGAGGTTCATCTCATAACCACGGTGTAATTGGCAAGACCAGCAAGTTTAACAGTGGCACAGTGCGATCACCTGCAGAGACATCATTCAGATGTTGTCGGTTGTCTTAGTATAGCTCATAGCAGTTCTCACACTGGTTGGAGATAGTCCAGGATCATGCCTTGCATTTAATCTTTGTTAGAAAAGTTCCTTATCCTTTCTTTGGTTTTGATGGCATTGAAATTTTTGCAGAGTACAGGGCTTCTGTTTTATTGACTGTCCCTCCATTAGGTTTGTCTGGTGTTTTCTCACCAGAGAAAGATTCAGGCTATGTATTTTTGCCAGGAGTATCACAGAAGCGATATTATGTTCTTAGAACTTGGTATCAGGAGACTTGTAATGTCGGTTTATCTCATTGTTGATGTTGACTTTAATCGACTGAAGTGTTCACTGAGTTTCTCCACTGTAAAGTTACTGCTCCTCCCCTTGTGGCATTTAACTAACCTGTTGCGATGCATTGAGACTGAGTTAACTACTGTTTCTCAGCTGACTCCCATCTGCCTGCTGATGATTCTTGCCCGAGAATCGATTACTGTGATGCAAAATGGTGATTTTTCTAATTCTGTCATTCCTTTTCCATTTATTACTTCTACCTCTATTCTAAGGAAGAAAATTCCCTTCTTGTTTATTTATATATTTATTTGTGGCTCATTACTCTTAAGTTTTTGATGTTCGAGTTGCCTTATATTTCTAAAGTGGGAGTCCCTTTACTCTGGCTTCTATTTAACTTATATTTATGATGTCTCAAAGTCAAAATAGCTTCTTTGAAATTCCCACTCTTGAAATCTGAAAAAAAAAATTGTTCTGTAGCTAACTATAAGTAAATTTAGGAAGATATTTACATGAAACCATATTTTTAATAACAGTTTTAAGTTAATCTATTAAGTGATCGAAAAGATTACCTTAAGATGTTAACAAAACAATATGAATATAGCTTACACTACTAAACTCTACCCGTAAAAATGGTTAAGATGGTAAATTTCATGTATTTTTTACCAAAGTTAATAGAAAAAAAGAGGTATTTTGAACTATTGGAATTCAAGTTAAATGACTTGCATTTGGTATCTAATTTCCATTTTTAGTTTTGACTTATTTGTGCCCTTCAGCAAAGTCCTTCATCTTCGCTGACCTCCTCAATATCATCTGTTAATGAAAGTGGTATTTTAAATCTACAGTAAAGAGCCAGAGGACGCACTGAGAAGAAAATAAGTGGTAATTTTCAATTAGTTAACATTCTTGCCGAGATATTAATCTGAATTATTAGTATTTTGTTCATTTGCATTTGAAATGAATTTGACTAATAAAATGCCAAAGAAATATTTTATGTGGAGAGTGAAGCAACACTTTTCAAGGTCATTCGAGTGTCCCTGTGTTCATTGCTAGACAGAAGGCACATCTATCACTATTCAGAAGCTACAAAACTAGTATGAAGGAATGTGACATTTTCAGAGTCGGTGGTTTAGTGTTGATGAATGAGATCGAACTCTAATTTGCATTCAGATTTTAATTTCTTTTGAAAGAAAGAGAGTCAATTTTAATGCGGCTCTAAAAGATTTATTGCATAAGGTGAATTCCATAAAATTATGCTGCCTGCCAGTGTGTCTGCTAAGGGTCTTGTCTGTTTTTAAAATGAAGTAAATTGTGTTTTCAATATCAATGTCATATGATATTTCTAATAATTAAAAGCCAGCATGTTTTATTACTAAAGAGGTTAAAGTAAGTTATTTAGTTTAAGCATAGAAATGTAATATATTTTATTACAGAATATATGTTAAAATGGGTGCAGGTGACTTTCATTATATGTTGTTACCTTTCTCAGTAGAACTGGAAAAGATTTTATTCCCGCTTTTTAATTTTACTCTGCTTAGTTTTTTCAAAGATGGTGGGGGAATGTAGGTTAAAATTATTCTTATTCAGGTTTTGAGTGGGTTTGTAAGGGTTAAGTAGGGGGTTAGAGTCCAACTTTTTTTCTTCTAACACCTGTGGTGTAGTTGACTACAGAAACGTACAGTTGAAGTCTCAGCAGGAACTCCCGAGCAGTAAATCTTGGGTCTAGAAGACTGAAAAGCTCAAGCAAACAGTATCAAAAACTGTTCAGGTTGAATAAGAGAAGAACCGCAAGGTGTTCATTGGACTTAGCTATAGCAAGGTTCTTGGTGACCTGGAAGAGGGTGGATTCACTGTTGTAGTTGGAAGTGGAAATCCGTTTACTGTGAGTAAAAAAGGAGAGAGGTGAGGTGAGGTGGTTTTCAAGTTTGGCTCTGAAAGGGTAGAGCATTCGATACCCCTTCGAACCCAGTGTTCAAGTTCACTGCAGGTGCAGCTCAGAGACACTTCAGCCTGTAGTCCAGACTTTTGCAGTACAGTCAGTTGTGATCCCTTTGCTGGTGTGTGTGTATATGTGTGCGAGTGTGTGTCTGGGAGGGGGCTTGCCTTCAATGTGTGGAAAACCACAACATTGGCGAAGCATGATAAAATAAGGTATGCCTGTGTCTTATGAAGGCCAGTCACCGTAAGTAAGGGTATGTAGCTGGCACGTGAAAGAACACTTTTCATGTTTTACTATTTGGAATTTAGTCGGTTGTTAAGATACGTTCTCTAAAAGCATGATAGGATAGTCTATCACTAAAATTATTCACTCTCATAGGATAGCTGTTTTAGTGATTTGATAAGTTTGTATACTGTTCTTGGTAGGTACACATATAAGTACTTAGATCATTAAATTATCAATGAGATAGAAACAGTTGCTTTTTCATTTTTGATCATTTGGGGGAAGCTTTTCATTTGGTCGCCAAACATACACTGAGTGTCAGCTATGTGCCAGGCACAAAGGTAGGCATGAGTTCACAGTGGAGAACAGGATAGACCTGGTCTCTGCCCATGTAATGCGAATAGACTGGGGAAGACAGATAATGAACACATTATTTTAAATGTAATCATTGTAACAGGTGTACAGGTATTGGGAGAATGTGTAAGGGGTAGATGTTTAATTGGGGGACTAGAGAAACTCTGAAAGAATATATGTGAAATTACTTAGTAAACTGAGATGCTTTGCAGCCATTGTTATTGGGTGATGAAGTAATAATACGGTGAACTGTTTTCTTTAGATAAAATAGCACTTCATTTTTAACTTTTGTCTATTTTAAAACACCTGTTTATCATTATTTTAATTCTGTTCCTGTTGTACGAGTTCTTAGTAGATCTGCATTTTTCTTTTTCATTATGGTGTTCTTTCCACGGTTGAATTAGAAACAAGTAAAAGAAAGCAGTAGGCATGTTAGTGTGACTGTCTAAAAAAAAAAATAAACAAATGAAGTCTAACGTGAATTCATAGTGACATTGCCATGTAGTTTTGAGGGCCCAGATGAGGTTGATGACTAAGAATTTATGGTGACAGCAGCCTACATTAATTTTGGTTTAAATAACAGTATTTTGAAGAGGTTGAGATTTTTTTCTGGGTAGTTACCTTATTATTTAAATAGTTATCTTCAAATGTTTAAGAATTTGGCTCTTTTTTTCCTCCATTAAAAAAGAGAATCTTAAAGTGTACAGATGCATTAGGGCAAAAGATAAAGTAACAGTGACTTTTGTTTCAAAACTTTTAGGCAATGGACCTGTACTTTTTGAATCTTTAGTGGTATTCTGTACCACCTTCTACTTAAAGCAGAATTTTAAGGTTATGGAATTTTTAGAGCTAGAAAAGAAGCCTTTGATGTCCTTTTTTTTTTTTTTTCTTTTTTGACCAGTGCTACCTTTTTTTTGCCGGGGAAATGGAGGAAGGCAGGAAAATATTTACTAAGTCGAATCTTACAAGAATGATCCATATATACAGATAAAAATGATGCTGCTTTGATATCAGTGGTAATAAAAATCCAAATTCTGAAGTCCAGGGGCCTGGACTTTTAACCTGGCTCTGCTCTGCTCCCCACCTATTTCCTCATCTGTAAAGTCAGGGTATAATAGTACCTACATCATAGAGTTTTTATGAGTTTTAAATAAGATTTTACACACACACACACACACACACACACACACCCTTAATACAGTGTTCCCCAGCATGTTTTTAAAAGCTCAAGGATTCCTTAGAAGAACTACCTAATTTATCTGTTGATAGAACCATAATTTACAGCAAATGTAGGCCTTCTGCCACCAGATCCTGGATTTATTCTTCAAATGTTGCTGGAAATCTCATAATTTTTCAGATAAATGATGTGTGGAACATTATCAAAAATTTGGTGTCTGATATATTTTGTTAATAAATAGTTTGTTACTGGCAATTCTTGCCAAGTATGATTTAATTAATAAATTATGCCGTAGGGTCCTATTTAGAAATTTCTTTACAAGGTAGTCTATTCATCTGATTAAAAAAGAGAAGCACCATATAATTCTATAGATATTTATTGGAATAAAACATTATATTAAACTCTGGGGACACAAAAATGAATAGGCATGGTATTTGTCTTCTAAGAACTTTAAACCCATCCCAGGAATCATGAATTCTTGTGATTTGCTACAACTTTTTGTTTGTGTCAGTTTGTGTCAGTATTAAAAGCATCAGAAGCATGCCTACCTCTTGACTTATCACTTCTAGGAATTTTCCCTAAGAGAACTTTTAGATGTGCATTAAGATTTCCTACCTTAACCACCTCCCATGAGAAGGCACATTTTTATTGTAGAAAAGAAAAAGGTATACAAGCAGGTACTTGGCAACAACAAAAATGTCATTTTCTCCCTATCCTTGCTTTCTTTGAATAAATAGAAAAGGGAGGAAATGGACAAAAAGTGTCATCCACTGATACCCAGTGCGATAATTGCTTCCTCTGGCATATCCTGTCATGCTGTCCTCTTCCTCTTTCCACTCTCAGGTTTGCGTGGCTCTGCAAGCGTTTCTACGCGCTGCTGTCTCTGGCCGCCAGGTCTGGGCTTGTGGTCCTCAAGAATGGGGTGTGTGTGGGGGGGTGATTAGAGGGCCTAGGAAAAGGTTGGGGAGGAAGTAGTAGAGATAAGCTTAGGGGAGGATGGGTCCCTATTTTGTTAAAGGTCGAACAGAGGCTGGCATAGTCTTCTGTGGAAGCAGAGAGTAGCTAGAGTAAAATCTGGCCAGGTTCCAATCAGATGGGTCTTTCTAGACTGAAGGTAACTCATCTGTTGAGGATGAGTGCAGAGATTTAGGTATGAGAGTGCTCTTTGTATTGTTTATAATATAAAATTATTAATAACTCAAGTATTACAGAGACTGGTTAAACTGATATGCTCTTAAAAAGTTGAAGGGCATTAAAGTAGCATTTGATATTTACAATACAGTAAATGAAAAATGTGTTTTGTAAGTAAATTTGTTAACCTATACTATTGTCCTGTGCTGTCCCTTCTCTTCATTCGTACTCTCCTTATAAATTTCCAGCTCTGGGTAAATTTTGTATTACATTTCTTCACTCCATCTCCACATCTGAAGATTATTGCTGCCTGAAGCCACACAGCTATGGCATTTGATCATCACTGCCTCCTCTTCTCATTCTTCATTGCCACGCCCCCAAGGCTGGTTCCAAAAGTGGCTTTTTTCCTCATCCTGCTGTGCACTTCCTCATCTTTCCACACGGCAGGGACACCTGAATTTACTTCCTTTCTTTCTTTTGGTTCATTACTTCATGATCAGTAACCTCCAACATTTTGGACCTCTTTGTTAATTAGAAAACTGTTCTGTCTTGTAATTGTATGTGAACAAGTCTTATTTCCCTTGACATTTTTGAATACAGGGACCGTTCTTGTTCATCTTTGTGTTCCTGGAGTCTAGTCTATGGAGTCTAGATGACCATAAATTATTGGTGGTCTCTTGATGGTCTATAGTAGATCTAGGTAGATATAGGTTGGTTCTAAGATACTGTCTACAAGCTTTCATTTTGAATTTGGAAGCATATTTGAACAGTTGAAAACCCCAGCAAAACTGCTGTGTTGTAGTTTAAAGACAGGTTTACGTTATCTGTTGTTTTGGCATTTCGGAATGCATTTTGCCTGAAGCAGTAGGAATCAACTTGAGTAATGACTCCAGACCCATTATTTCTGGGCACACTGTGTTCTGTAGCAGCATTGCTGCAAGTGAGTGCAATTGGTAGTCGTTTGATTCCTAGATTGATGTTGACGTTAAACGTTCAGGTTAAGGATTTTGAACTTATGTATATCAATAGTTTTTTTATTAAACATAGTGGGAAAATTGTTTTGAAATAATTTTAAAAATTTTTGATAATTTGATAATTTGCATTTTCTGTTTTCGTTTGGCATGATTAGTAATAATAGAGTGATAGACACAAAGCCCGATTTTGCTTTGAGTATTTCATAATTCCATTTATAGAACCGAGTTTTGTATACAGTTAAGCACACCTGCTTAACAATAAAAACTATTTGCATGACAACATTCTTTTCTATTTTTTCCCTCTTTTTAGGCCTCATGGCTGCGATTTCAGAGTACCTTGGTAATAGCTGAGCATGGAAATGATACCCTAGCACCCATTACATTAAATACCATCACTGCAGCCAAACGTCTTGGAGGTGAAGTGTCCTGTTTAATAGCTGGAACCAAATGTGACAAGGTGAGAAATTTTTAAGGTCAATCATAGCAAATATAATCTCCATCAAGAGACAGGGAAAGATGGCAGCATAGAATTATGGTGAGGACTGTAACCTAAACTGGGCTCTAATCCTCATTAAATGGCCAATGTCACAACCATTACTATGTGTGAAAAAAGAACTAAGTTTGCTCACTAAGCATTTTATCTTTTGAAATGAGGTAGAATACTTGATTTAGTTCCACTGGCACCATCATGTGCCATCAGGTACCAAGTAGAATGATAATATTTGAGTCCCCTTAGAGGTTAATAGCCAATTCCTTTTTTTGTATTGATGAATATACTTGCTAATTGCTTTGAATTCTTGAAAGTGGTAAATCTGGATCAAGTATCTGGGTGTTACTTTTTAATTTGTATAAGAACTCCAGTGGAGGTTCTTACTGTGCTTTCCAAACTACAGCCAGTACAAAAAGAAGCTCTTCCTCTTTGTTGTTGTTGGAATAAGATGATGACAGCTTTGTAAATGAACCCTCTGGCAAAGTGCTGTAGTATGGTTTGCTGTGCAGCCGACGTCATGCTTCAGTGAAGCTCATGCATCTTGAGCCACCTCTTCTCTCACACCACACAGGAGTCATCAAGTGTGTCACTGGGGGCTTGGACCTCAGAGGAAGAAATCTGGAGAGAGCATGTTTCTTTTTAGAGAAGTTCACTTAGTTTTTATTAAATGGGAGAGCATGTAGTATAAAGAGGTTCAAAATGCTAGCGTTCCTTCTAATTTCTTATGTGAAATTGGTATCTTAAAATAATGTATTCTACCAGGTTTTGTGTTAAATTATGTGGATTTCTTTTTCTAAAATCTGCTAACTACTGAATCTTATGTGGTTGCTACTAAGCAAAATGTGTGATGATATGGCTATGCTATCTTTTTTGGTTGCCTGGCTTTTAGATATACAAGTTCCGGGTTTGATTGTTTATTTTGCTGTGATTTTAAATAACTATTCTAGTATTACCTGAAAAATATTTAAATGCTATTTACACTATTTTGAGAAAAATCAAAGCAGAAATCATTCTTTGGTTACAATTTTATTATGTCACATTCTAATCTTTAAAGAAAAATAATCATCTGTGTAAAGAGACTTCATAGCCTAGACAGATTTCAGTTCTGCACTGTTTTCTCTAGCTATTCATTGTAGGCAGCAAGTGACTCTTCTGTGTAGTGCCAGAGCTTTTGCTGGTGGAAAAAAAAAAAAAAAAAGCTTTGATAATGCAAGATAGTCTGCCAGTGAATACTTGATTCAGCAGAAGTATTTGTGCATTGCACTCTTTCTCCAGTGAATGTTGTTGCAGCTTGACTGTTCATTGAGGTACAGCCTTCCAAGCCTGCTCATCAGTGAATCAGCATGGAGGTGAATGAGAAGACAGAGGACCATAATATGATTGCTCTGTTTCTCTTAAAGCAGAAGTCAGCCATACTGTCGTGGAAGACAGTATTAATCCAGCTTAAAAAGATGGATTTCTCACTGCCTTTTATATACAGGAAATCTGAGTGGTCAAAAACTATTCTTGTTCTGATTCAGACAGGAAAAATGAGGAAATAAAATAGAAAGTATTTTGCTTCATCGTAGATAAATATATGTAAATAGGCAAGAACTCAGTGGTTGACAGTGGATCCACTAATTTTCATGTCAGTAGAAATTATTATTGCCAGATTAAATGCATGAACTGTAAACCAGTGCGATTAGGTCCTATTTTTTACCCCTAGGAAATCCGAAGTCTGAAATGCATTGGCTGTATTACTGTGAGAGACAGAACCTGCTCACGGCCTCTTTAGTACCATTTCTGAGATAATGTTCTTGCGCTTGCATTGAGAGAAAGGTCAAGAGCCCAGTTTACACTAAATTTGAATAGAGAGCTTTGTTGAGATTGGTTTATCAATAATACTTTTTTTTCAAGGCAGAGATTTTTGTCAATCTGTAGTAAGATCAATTGGCATAAGATTTTCTTTGTTAAAGAATATGGTTTTTTTTTGTCCTTGGTAACCCTTTTTCTGATAACAGTTTTTACAGTTGGCCATTAAGGTTTTATGCTCTGTTGATATTTGTACTGGTGGCTCTGTTTGCATCTTTCTGTTAGATGGATAATTAAAAACTCTTTTATTCATAGGTGGCTCAAGATCTCTGCAAAGTAGCAGGCGTTGCAAAAGTTCTGGTGGCTCAGCATGATGCATACAAGGGCCTCCTTCCAGGTGAGGTTTTCCAGTGGGAAAAACGTAATGTCTAAATCCTTCTTGACTGTATTAATATAAAAATATTCTGAAATGTATTTATCAGATGTGTTTGATTCTCAGAGGAACTGACACCATTGATTCTGGCAACTCAGAAGCAGTTCAATTACACACACATATGTGCTGGAGCATCTGCCTTTGGAAAGGTGAGAAGCCAGAGAATGTGGACTCTGATGTCATGTCTTTGTGACAAACTGTACAGCAGACTTTCTTTAGATAGTCCTGGCTTTCTGAATGAGTGGTAGTTTTGCTAAGATTTATTCATTCAAGATTTTGTTATGATTTCTTTTAAAACACAATCTCCAGGTTTTCTGATTTTGTCATAGAGACAACTCTGTTATTTTAAGGTTTTGTTCTAATTGAATAATTTACTAGCATGCCACTTCTGGATTTTCAAATTTTGTCATGAAGAAAACTATTTGGACAATTTAAAAAAAGTTACTTAAAAAAAAAAAAGTGTTGATCTACTTCTGTGTGTCTGTGAATGTCATTTGTATTAGTAACATATCCTAAGATATGTTATTGGGGTGGCTGATATTTTGAAAGGCCAAATTCTATCTCCTTAGGGATTTGGGAAGGGCTGTGTGGTATAGTTGAAGATATCCTTAAGGTAAAGAAAGTTGTAATATGATGTGCATTGTGATATGTCTGAAAAAAGAATGTGCTGTCAGATGGGTAGTGGTTTGTATGAAGTTTTTTTCTTTTTTTTTTTTTTTTAATGACAGGGTGAGGTAAGGAGAGCCCAAGAGAGAGAATTTTTCAGTGGGTCTTTCTTTCTCTGAGGCTTTTCTTTTATCCCCTCTTAATAAGCTGCAGTTTTTATTTTTGCTTTTAAATATTATAAATTAACTTGTATGTAAACATGTTTTTGTTATAAAGGATGCATACACTACAGCAGTATGCAGAGCAAAGGTATCAGCGTTCCCCTTTCTTATTCCCAACTCCCTCTTCCCCTATCCCCCTTCCACAGTTACAAGTGTCAACAATTGTACATTCTTTAGGTCTCTTAGTGTGGATTTTCAAATTATAATGCACGTACAATAGTAAATTACATTTACAATTCTTTTGTTACCGATTTTTAAATATGAGTTTGGGAAATAAGATATACGCTCTTTCATTAACCACGCTGTGTGGCAATAACAGTGAGCTCTGAATGCATTGACCTCTTTACTTGCAAAATGAGCAATATTTGTGAATATCTTACCTGTGGTACAGTATTGGCTTCTCGACAGGAATTACTGTGAACCACGTAGGGGCCTTGCCCAGTTGCCCTTGTACATGGCCCTGGGTTGTTTTTAACCCCTAGAATTACCCATTCGAACTCATTAAAAATTTTCTTCTGAGGTTAGTAGAATTTCTAGGCATTGCCAGAATTTTCAACCTACAATGTAAACATATGAGTTTAATGAACAATTGTTCTTTTATCAGGTTGTCACATTGCAGACTATCAGAAGTTTTTCAGTTTTTATCCAGGATTTATTAATTGATAAGTAAGATGGTTCCACAGACATATATGACCTTAGGCTAGCCATTTACCTTCATAAAGTCTGTTTTTCTTATATGTAAATTGATGCAGTTTGACCAAGTGATGTCTAAGATCTACCAACCAGATATGTTAAAATGTGGAATGGGTTTCCCCTGTGGTCGGTTTCCTTTTCCCTGGAATCATTAAGTCAGAGGCTTGACATCCAGCTACGGTACTTGGGATGCTGCAGATGAGCACGGAACTGACAGATCTTTGTGGACCGTTCCATCCCTGAGAGTTTGGATTCTTTGTTGGGGGATTTGAATACTTTCATGAGTCTTGCGTTTCTGTGATGAAAGTTCACCTAAAAGACTGTTGAACCAAGAAAGGGCATTTGTTGTGTCTAGTTAGCTCAATTTTAACATGTTGGCCTTGATTGCTGCGTGGTGACAAATGGGAACTTGGAGAACCAGAGTCGTCGTAGTAGCTGGTGCTGCAGCCTCTGAATGAGGTGGTAACGAGAAAGAGTCCGTCAGATGAAGCTGCACAGTTGGCTCTAACAGGCCTTCTCCAGCTGTGGTTTTCAGATACCAGTTTTATACCGGTGTGCTAGAATTTTTAAATCTGTTGTCTTTTTGTGCATGAAAACACTGAGAGTTACAGCCTCTCCTTCCCTGAAATCATGTGGTTAAGTCTGTTGGATAATGTAGAGATAGATCATGTTTATTATCTGTCCATACAGGACATTTAGATGAAAGATCAGACCTGAAAACACATATGCCTTTAAGCACCATGGTAAATTTTTTTCAAGATGTGCTGAAATAAAACAAGGGATAATAGAAGTACGAGTTTAAATACATTTAAGTGTCAAGCAATTTAGAAAGTCCTAAAATTTGAAAAATAGACACAATCTGCATAAAATTTGTGAGACTCTTCTGAGCCAGGTAACAGTATTGCAGTAGTGTTGCCTGAACAGTTAAAGAAGGTGGTTCAGGGAAAGAGTTACTTTCTGAAGCAGGCTTTAGATACTGACAAGTGTGGTTTATTTTAAAAGCAGGTCTTTCTAAACCTCTTATTTACCAAGTTAGAACTATGCTTAATATTTAAATTGTTTTCTTCAATGCTTTTTTAAAATATCTGAGCCGACATTTTTTAAAAATTTGGTTCTTTTAAATTTTTAAAATTTTAATGTTTATTCTTTTCACCCTTCCCTTACTCCTTTTCACTTTGGCAAGCATCAGTGGATCTGTTTGTGTTTTGTTTTATTCACTTTTTAAAAAAATTCCACATATAAGTGAAATCATACAGTATTTGCCTTTCTCTGACTTACTAAGCTTAATACCCTCTAGGTCCATCCATGTTGTCAAAATGGCAAGATTTTATTTTTTATTGAGCACTATTCTATTGTACATATGCACTGTATGTTTATCCACCTATCATTGGACACCTAGGTCGGTTCCATATCTTGGTTATTATAAATAATGCTGCAGTGAACATAGGGGTGAATATATCTATTCAAATTAATGTTTTTGTTTTCTTAAGGTATATACCAAAAAGTGGCAGCTCTTTTTAAAATTTTTCGAGGACTCTTTGTCTTTTATCCATAGTTACTACACCAGTTGACAATCCCATCAACAGTATACCAGGGTTCACTTTTCTCCACTCTCTCTCCAGCATTTATTTGTTGATTTTTTTGATGATGGCCATTCTAACAGTTGTGAGATGGTATCTTATTGTGAGTTTGATTTGCATTTTCCTGATGATTAGTGATATAGAGCATCTTTTCATGTCTCTTGGTCATTTATATGTCTTCTTTGGAGAAATATATATTCAGGTCCTCTGCCCAATTTTAAATCAGACTTTTTGGGGGGGTTAAGTTGTATGAGTTCCTTATATATTTTGGATATTAACCCCTTCTTGAATGCATCATTGGCAGATATATTCTCCCATTCAGTAGATTGTCTCTTTGTTTTGTTGATGGTTTCCTTCTCTGTGCGAAATCTTTTTATCTTGATATAGACCCATTTGTTTATTTTTGCTTTTATTGCCCTTGCCTGAGTAGACATATTCAAAAAGATATTGCTAAGACTGATGTCAAAGAGCTTACTGTCTGTGTTTTCTTCTAGGGGTTTTATATTTCAAGTCTTACCTTTAAATCTTTAATTTATTTTGAGTTTATTTTTGTATGTGGTATAAGAAAGTGACTCGGTTTCATATTTTTCATGTAAACTGTCTAGTTTTCCCAGCACTATTTATTGAAGAGCATGTCTTTACCACATTGTATATCTTTGCTTCCTTTGTCGTAGACTAACTGACCTTGTAAGTGAGGATTTATTTTGGGGCTGTCTATTTTATTCAGTTGATCTGCATGTCTTTTTTTGCCAGTACCATAGTGTTTTGAGTATTGTAGCTTTGAAGTATAGTTCAAAATCAGGGAGCATGATAATTCCCACTTTGTTCTTTTTTTGTTTGTTTGGGGTCTTTTAGGGCTCCTTAAAAATTTTAGGATTAGTTTTTCTAGTTTTGAGATGATTGCTATTGGTATTTTAGTAGGAATTGTTTTTAATAAAGACATTTTAAAAATATTAATCCTTCTAATCCATAAGTGTGGTATGTCCTTCCATTTATTTGTATCTTCTACAGTATCTCTCTGCTGTGTTTTACGGTTTTCACAGTACAGGTCTTTCATGACTTTCATTAAATGTACTCCTAGGTACTTTATGCTTTTTGATGCGCTTGTAAAGGAGTTTGTTTTCTTAATTTCTTCTTCTCATCATTTAGTATTGGTGTATAGGAATGACAGATTTGTGTATATTGATTTTGTATTCTATAACTTTACTGAATTCATTTATTCTGCGAATTTTTGGTGGAGTCTTTAGGGCTTTCTATGTATACAGTACCATGCACATAAGAGTTTTACTTGTTCCTCTCTAATTTGGATGCCTTTTACTTCTTGTCTGATTGCTATGAACTTCCAATACTCTGTTGAATAGAAGTGGTAAAAGTGGACATTCTCTATGGTTCCTGATCTAAGAGGAAAAGCTTCAGCTTTATTATGTTGTGGTATTTTCCTTTTATGTCCATTTTGTTGAGAGTTTTTATAAAGGGATGTTAAATTTCGTCAAGTGTTTTTTCTGCATCTATTGAGGCGATCATATGATTTTTATCCTCCAATTTGTTATTGTACTGTTGGTTGGTTTATGGATGTTGAACCATCTTTGCATCCCTGGGACAAATTCCATTTGGTCTTGAGGTATAATCCTTTTAATATATTGCTGAACCTGGTGTGCTAATATTTTGAGAACTTTTTTCATTTATATTTATCAAGGAGATTGGTCTGTAATTTTTTTTTTTTGTACTGTCTTTGGTTTTGGTACCAGAGTAATACTGGCGTGGTGGAACAAGTTTGGAGCATTAATTCTTCTTTGTGGGTTTTTTTTTTTTTTTAAATTGCTTAAAAAGAACAGGTATTGATTCTTTAAACGTTTGGCAGAATTCACTTGTGAAGCCGTGTGGTCCTGGGCTTTTTTTTTGTTCAGAGTTTTTTGATTACTACTTCAATTTCACTGGTAGTAGTCAGTCTGTTTAGATTTTTTTTTTCCTGGTTCACTCTTGGAAGGTTACATGCTTCTAGATGTTTGTCCATTTCTTCTAGATTGTTTAATTTATTTGTATATCATCATTTGTTGTATTCTTTAGTGATTCTTTGTATTTCTGTGATGTTAGTTGTCATTTCTTTTATTTATTGATTAGATTTCTTTGGGCTCTCTTTGTCTTGATGAGTTTGGGTAAAGGTTTGTCAATTTTATCTTTTCAGAGAACCAGTTCTTGGTTTCATTGATCTTTTCTATTCTTTTTTAGTCTGTATTTCATTGATTTCTCTCTGATCTTTTTATTTTCCCCCTTCTGCTCATTTTGGCCTTTGTTCTTCTTTATCTAGTTCCTTGAGGTAAAAGTTTAGATTGTTTATTTGAGAATTTTCTTGTTTCTTGAGGTAGGCCTGTGTAGTTATGAACTTCTCTCGTAGAACCGCTTTTGCCAAATCACATAATTTCAAACCTTTTATTTTCTAAGAGATCTTAATGTTTTCTAATTGTGGTTTTATAAACTACAAGTACTTTTCAGTAGCTCTTCTACCTTGGTCGAAAGAGGATTACTATATATTGTAGGTAACATTAAAAATTAGAAAATCTTTCCTGTTGGAATTATGACAGCAGGAAAATTGATGCAGGCTGTGAACACTTGTAAGCATCAGATTATGTAGAACCACTTATGGGATATGGATTAGGCACACAGGAAATAGAGGACATAAAACCTCTGCTTTTAGGGTGCTTATAAATATAGTTAAGGACATGTTTATTAGGAATTGTTTTAAATCAAACTACATGTTATTGCTATTTAAATAGTGTAATTATACATGCATGCGGAAGGGTCTGGAATAAAGGAGTAATTAGAAGGTGATGCTGAGAGAATTCTGAGAGAGCAGGGAGGTTTGGCGATGGAATGAGGAGAGGGACTTGAGCACTGTCACAGTGAGAGTTTGCCCAGTAGAGAGGCATCTGCCATGTGTCATTGCGTTCAGGAGATGCCATCGAGCGAGCACTGTGTAGAGAGCAGCGTGGCATTCGGCTTTACTATTTGTGTGATGGAAGCAACACTTCCCTTTCTGATTGCATTTAGATTATGTCACCATCTAAGAATCTTAGAGTGTAGAAAGTTCGGATATTCAGCATTTACTAACCAACTCTCTCTGTGAGAACCTAGAGTCTTAGAATTTTGGACTAGAAGCATGGAGATTCTCTTCCTCTGACATGAGGTAAGGCAACTGATATCTGGGGATGCTGTGGCTTTCCCAGTGTTCCCTGCTAGCGAGAGCAGAGTTACCACATGTCTGTATCCCAGAGCCGTGATAGGTGTATACAGGAAAAATATTTACGTTAATTTGCCTTGCCCTTTTTATACATGCTGTATAGGCTGTGCTTCAGCTTCCTAATTTGTATGGTTACATAAGATGACATTATATGGATGATTTATAAACCTATCCCCTGTTGATGGACATTTAGGTTAGTTTTGATTTTTTTTTAATGCAATATCAATTTTTTAAAAGGTAAAAATGTCTGCTTTGAAATCATTTCTTTTATATATGTCAAGTCAATATATACTTAGTGTTTGATAATTTTATTACTCTTCTAAATATTTTTCTATCTTATCTAAATTCACTAATCCATAAATGTCACACTTTATAAGTAATATTCATTAAAGCAATATCGTATCTCATAATTCAATATATTGAGTTAAGGTTGTTTATTAATATAAAACTTATAAACTCTTAATGCAGTTAGAGTA
Organism: Macroglossus sobrinus; assembly: GCA_004027375.1. NCBI lineage: Eukaryota > Metazoa > Chordata > Mammalia > Chiroptera > Pteropodidae > Macroglossus > Macroglossus sobrinus. Next base: position 179,549 of record PVKZ01002496.1, read on the forward strand.
ATGATAGATGCTCACTCAAAGCTATCCAAAAAAATTGTGCTTTAGTGGTATGTCTAAAGATGTATGTGAAATATGAAATATTTTAATTAAAATTTCTACAGAATGTGCATTTAAAGAATGTTATTGTCAGTAGTTTTTAGCCCTTCATCAGCAGGTAGGTGTGTAACTTACTGCTTATTTTACTTTTAGAACCTTTTGCCCAGAATAGCGGCCAAACTTGATGTTGCCCCAGTTTCTGACATCATTGCCATCAAGTCACCTGACACATTTGTGAGAACTATTTATGCAGGTGAGTGCACAAAGAAAATAATTAATAAACATGCTAAGTTTTTATAAACTTTCAAAGCAGAAATTAGTCTTGAAGGTTGGATTTTTTTTAAAGTCATACACTTGCTTGAAATGCACTACCTTAAAGTTTCCAAGTCAAATCTTAGAATTGCTGCCAGACCATGATGGGGCATTCTCTCTTACAGATCTGGAGCACAGTTCTTTACTTCCTAGTCGTTTAGTTTACAGACGGAGATTTTTTCAGTGATCAGTAAAACTTGGATTCACTATGCAGTGTATTTTATAAGTGGCACCTGGATAAGCAAAAGTTTCTATTTGTTCACAAATAGTATTCTCCATCATCTTTGCTGCTTCTCTTCCATTCCCATCTGCATTTATTTCAGTGTCTCTTTAGTTGGTTGATCTTTTGCTAAAGCACCCTGGTCTCTGCTGGGGCTGGAGAAGGCAGTGGGTTCTTTCTGACTGAAGTTGTGTGTTTCAATTCTTAAATCTGATCTTTCATCTGTACTGGTGTTTGAGGGGGAATACTTGGCCATAGTTTAGGTCATTCTTCATGTGGCTGCTAATCCGTAAGAAATGTCTCAAATTCTTTTAAAATCTTGGCACCCTGCACTTCGTGTTCTTCATGCCCTATCATGTTTTTGCTTATTTTCCTCCCCTAGCATGTGAAGTAGCTTCCCTCTTACTTACTGAGCCGTTCCGGCTTATACTGTTGAGTTACTGACTGTGGTATTTTGGAAGGGAAGCTTTTGTTCACATGTGCCTTATTAGTGTGGCTGCCTGTTCCCGTTACTTGCTTTCAGGCAAGTGGGCACTTGTTCTATTTATAAAGATGTTCAATGATAAGCAGGTACCTACTGATGTGTTTATTCAGTGCTATGGTCCTTTTTCCTGTACTTAGTAAAGGGAGAAAACTGGCCTACAGTTATTTCTGCCTTGTCTTTGTGAAGTAAATTCTGAACCTCAAAGGAATACTTTTGTTGCCTTTAATTTTTTTTTTTTAATACATTGTGTATTTCAGGAAATGCTTTATGTACCGTGAAATGTGATGAGAAAGTGAAGGTGTTTTCCGTCCGAGGAACAGCTTTTGAAGCTGCAGCAACAAGTGGAGGTAGTGCCAGTTCAGAAAAGGGTGAGTGTTCATTTGGGGTTCATATTTTGTTTCTTGATTTTTAGTGCATAGATTAGATTAGTATAAGAGGTGATCTCTAGTTAAATTTCTAATGCAGAGTACTGGATAGCTCAATATTAATGATATCCCATATCTTATACAAAAATAAGAAATATTTATGGCATGCTTTTGTTCATATCACTTTTGGTACTAGGATAGTTGCTTTGGTAGATCACAGGGAGGAGAGAGGGTCCAAAAGATCAATCTGTTACATTGACGCTAAGATGTTTTCCTTATCCTCTCACTGTTTCCTGTCATGATACTTGGGAGGTTCAGTAAGTGTACAGAGTGTTACACTTTGACGTATATATTATCTTATTTTAACCTCAGAGAGAGGGGGTTATTCCAGTTTTACAGATAGACTCAGCATTAAATGACTTCTCAAAAGTCATATAGCTGATGAGGTGAAAGCTGGAACCTAGTCTCTTTAAGTCTCTCAAACAATCAGAATGAAAGAAGGAGCGTAAAGAATTCACAGTAACTAACTTAAATTTTATGAAATTAATTTTTTGTGTTTCTCTTAAAAATTCTTAATATTTTGAACTTCAAAGCATGGTCATTTTTTCATTATATATATATCAATGTGTGCAGCACCAAGTACTTCCCCGGTGGGGCTGTCAGAATGGCTTGACCAGAAATTAACAAAAAGTGACCGGCCAGAGCTAACTGGTGCCAAGGTGGTGGTGTCTGGTGGTAAGTGAGATGTGTGATGTACTGCTTTTAAAACATGATGTAAACTTAAGATACTTTGATTTTATTAATATTTATTTTAGAGGAGCACAGATTATTTCCCCAGAGGTAGGAAGTTGGTAAGTTGCAAGTATTATTCCCATTTTACCAGTTAATAAATGAAATCTCACAATTTGGGCTTTCTGTTGCAAATCTGGGTCCCTGGCACCAGGGCGGGAGCATTTTACAGATTTTGTCTCCATAACTGCAGCTTGATATCTTTGTTTTGTTGACGGACTTCGATGTTATTCTGAAGAGTACGGTTGCTTCTGAATTGTAGAAAGAGCAGCTTGGACTCGGGGCCATGATGTATGCTTCCTGACCCTGCACTCTACTTTGAAAGACTCCTAGTGCTGTCTGGGTCGGTCCCTGTGAAGAACTCTTTGGAAGTTTCTTCACATTTATTATCAAAACTGTTAATATTTCTTCTTTTTGTATATCGTGCTCCTTACTTTAAAACAAACAAACTTTATTGTCTGCTATGATTTTAAAATCTTTCCGAACGAAACATCAAGAAAAATGATTAAGCATCCAGACAGCCCTGCATTGCAAGGGCCACTGAGAAGAAATAATGTGATATTTCAAAAAGATATTTCTGACTCCTTTATTCACTTATTTATTCAAGAAATGCTTATTGGGTGTCTCTTCCATGCCAGGCCCATTGCAAAGTGCTAGAGAAACAGGAAAAAGCAGGGGTTCTTTCTGTGAAGAAGTTTGAGGTCGAGTGTAGTGACTTCATTCAAATAATAAATTCATTCAGTCACTCAGTGAAGTTTTGCTGAATACTGTGGATATAGCAGAGTTTCTATTCTCGTGAGGAGAATAATTTTAACACTGATTATATACTGAGTTAACCCTGGCTAATAAATTGTTGTAGTGTTGAATGCTTTATAGGACAGATACGGGACTCTCATTAGGGAAATCAGGAGAGGCTTTCTAGAGGAGGTGGCATGTTGAATAAGGCAGATGTGTAGTACAAAGACCACTCAGGTACACAAAGTTGCAAAATTTTTGTAGAATGGAGTTTATATTTGCCTAATTTGTTTTTTCCCCCCCTCTTTTTTTTTTTTTTTTTAATGAGGTCGGGGTTTGAAGAGTGGAGAGAACTTCAAGTTGTTATATGATTTGGCAGATCAACTGCATGCTGCAGGTAAAGTTGTTTTCTTTAGTAGAAGAATGTTCCCTTTTCATTGGAAATATTTTTTCTTCATTGTTTCATTTTATGTATAAGTCACTCAAGGGTGCAAATTATTTTGCTTTCTCTGGTTTTTAAGTTTTCTCTCTGAAATAGTTTTCCTTAGTCTCCAAATAAATGGTATAGCATTCAGTGAGGAGACAGTGTCCTCGTTCCTTTAGTTATGTTACACTCTTACATTTGCCACATCTTAGTAGTTTTTTCCAGTTTAAAAAACTTCAGTTCCTACTCTGGATTCAGGGATGCATTTATATTTTTCTCTTTCATGCAAATAGAAATAAACATTTGACATTATTTTAAAGCTGTCATCAACCATTTATAGGAAAGACAACTTGTTATTAAAAGTGTGTTGATGAGTTACTCAGACATGAACAATGTGCACAGACCTCGAGGGTAATGGGTTAAGTGAGCAGAAGAGTCACCTGATCTGATACATATTAAAAGGGTCACTCAGGCTGCAGTTTTGAGACTAGACTGCAGGGGAAAGTACAGTAACAGGGAGAGTCCAGTATTAGCTGTTTCATCCATTCAGGTGGGAGATGCTCATGATTCGAACCAGGTTAGTGGCAGTAGATGTGGGAGAAGTAGTCATTTGGGAAGTATATATTTGAAGGTAGAACTATTGGGATTTCCTGACAGATTGCTTATGGTTGATGAGAGAAAGTTTTTATCTGGAACAGGAAGGATGGAGTTGTCATTCGCTGAGATGAGGAAGACCCCAAGTGTGCTGTTTCCAGGGAGAGATCGGGAGTTCAGTTTGGGGCATGTCAAGTTTTGAGATGTCCAATTCTCGGCATCCAAGTAGGGATGCCAGTTAAGCAGTTGGTAATGGGGTGTGACGTGCAGTGAAGGAGTCTGGGCTGGAGCTGTAAAATCAGTTGCACCGTAAGATTGAGAGGTAGAGGACAATAAAACCGAAAGGAGCGGTGGATAAGGCAGGAAGACCAGGACAGAGTCTGGTGTTGTGAGTGCAGGAGGAGAGTTTCAGTAAGGGAGGGGGAGTGGTTACTCTTCCAGTGCTGCTGACAGGTCAACAAAGGTGAGATCTGAAAAGTGACTAATGGATTTAGCCACTTCAAGGTCTTTGGTGACCTTTGAACAGTTTTAGTGGCGAGGGTAGGGCAAAAACCTGATTGAAATGGGTTTTAAAAAATTGGTCCTAGGTAGTGGATACGTGGTCATATGCACTTTTTGATAAGCCATTGAGCAGTACATTTGTGAATTGTGTGGTTTTCAGTACGTTTATAATATTTTAATCAAAAAGGTTAGAGGCATAGAGAGGCAGTGAATACAGACAGCTCTTTAGAGGGATTTCAGTACAGCAGGGCAGTAGCTAGAGGGGGAGTGGCCCCTAAGAGGGATTTTTTAAAAGATGGAACAGATGATAGCATGCTTACATGCTGATGGGAACGCTCCAGTTGAGGGAAGATTGACCACACAGGAGAGAGGGAGAGTTGTACAGCAGCGTCCTTGAGTGGGCAAGAGGGACTAGGGACACGGCATCAGGCTGACGGGTCGTGTGTGTTAGCTGGAGCATGTGGAAGGTCTCTTCTGATTATTTCAGTTGTTTAGTGAAATAGGAAGCAAGGTCATCAACTGGAAGTGAGGATGTTAAAGAGTGTTGGAAGTGTGAGGAGAGAGGAAAAGCTAGGAAATTATAGTTTAGGAAAGAGTGAGAAGATTAAGGCCTGTTTATTAAAAGTAGAACCCAGTTAACAGGCTGAGCGTTGGGGTTTTGTCCAGTCATGCTGAACTACAGGAGAACAAGTTCGGAAAAGAGATTGCTTAGTCAGTTAACCAGTGGTGGAGGTTTTGCCATTTGCGTGTGATGATTTCAGGAAGGCACATTGCAAAGGAGTGATGAGAGCACTTATCGCAGAATTTAAGCTAGAGAAGGGAACAGGACCAGGGAGGCCGGTGGAGGTCAGTGAACAGAGGTGTAGGCCCAGTGGGGGCAGAGGGCTGTTGGAGTTGGGCACTAGAAGGGGTCAGCTGGTTAGAGGAAGTCACGGAGAAGTGCTGGAAATGGGAATTATTGAGGGAGGTGGGTAATGGAAAGGTTGGAGATACGGCCGCGGGCATGGCTGAGATGACATGAAGGACAAGATGACTGGAAGAGAGTCGTTCAAGGAACCGAGAAGCAAGGGTGTTGAAATCTCTCAGGATTAAGACCAGATGAGTATTGGAGAATGTGATAATGACTCAGAAGCTCAAAATCATTGAAAAATTAAGAGGATTGACCTAGTGGTTATTAAAGTAAGGCCTTAATAAAATACATTTCTACTAGGTCAGTGACTGTTTTTAGTTATCAGTGAATATCCCAACTAGTTGAATAATCAGACTTAAAAAAATGACATTTTTCCCCCTTAGTTGGTGCTTCTCGTGCTGCCGTTGATGCTGGCTTTGTTCCCAATGACATGCAAGTTGGACAGACGGGAAAAATAGTAGCCCCAGTAAGTACTGCAAGAAACTACGCTGCGCAGAATTCTGTGGGGATAAGATCTGTGTGTGTGTGTCGAACGCTCCTCTCGATGATTTATGTCCTATTCCATGTACTTAAGCAGTTGGCCATTATCATGGTGAATGTACTCTTTTCACAAGGCCTGTGGATTTCTTAGTTTCAGTAAAATCCTTAGCAGTTCCTAAAGCCAGCATTGGTTTTCAGATATTTTAAAGCAATGGGACACTGATCGAATTAATATTATAACACCAAATACAAAATTGGTAAAAGCAGCATTTTATTGTTAAGTGGATTTTGTAAGTTCACAGTGACATTTATTTACCATAATGCCTGTATATTAGGAATCGATCAGCAAAAGCAGTCTATTTTAACACAATCTCAAAATCAGAAGCTGTACAAGTGACAGTGTTAGCCTTACATCTTCTTGAACACCTGCTTTATTTCTGTATTTTGTCTAGTATGAAATTCAGAAAATTCTGATCCATATAGATAAGCGCGACACCAGAAAGTTCTTCAGTTAAACCTGTCCAAAACTTAGGAAAGGAATTCTTTGATTTCAGAGTTTAATCTGCAACACTAACGATTATTCGCGTTTCTTAGATGATCCAGGTTTTCAGTGATTAGGGTTCTCAGCCAGTTTAAATCTTCACTGTTTAGAGGAAAGTGAGTTCTTTACGTATTTTGAAACAAGATACAGGTATCCCAAACTTTTCAAAAGTTTGTGTCAAGACACTTTGCTTTTAGGAAGACCTACATTAGAACTGGTTCTGAGGATTTTTCTTTATAGGGAAAAGACGTGAGAAGCGATAACGACCTTCAGTGTGTGTTCTGCAGGTGTGGAGGCGGCAGCTCCCCGAGCAGTTAATGCTCTTTTAGGTTTCGTATGTCGCTTGGTATGATTTAGTATGTTATTTGGGGGTCTGAGAACTCCATATGCATTAGTGATCATTGTTTTTTTGTTTTATGCCATTTTGGCTTATGAAGAGTTTCATAGGAATGCTCTATTTTTGGATAGTGAAGAGAAACCTGTATTACGTCATAGACGTTTTAAAAAACCTGGTATCTCAGTGTCCTGTTCTAAGTCTTTTCTTTGAAGTTTGTTTCAAGTGGCTGTTCAGTCTTGCCCATCTTAAATTCGGGTTCTTGTGTTTTTCTTGTCTCTTTGTAGAAGTACTGTATATAACCTGTGTACAAATTCTTGGTCAGATACATGTGCTGTGAATATTTTTTCCCATGCTGGGCTTCCCTTTCCATTTTTTTTTGACAAGCAGAAATTTTTAATTTTTATCAGATCTAATGTGTTGGTCTTTTGCGGTTAATACTTTTTGTGGTGTTCAGCTTATTTGAAGTCAGATAAGATCTCAGAATCTGATGTAGACACTGAAACTACTTAAAAATGAAGTTACAAAAGCATGTGACCTGTTGGCTTGTGATTCCAGTTCATTGGGCTGCGAAGAGCATTTATGGAGTAGTTGAGCTCGCGCCCTCCCTGGAATGTGATGGGTATGGCACACCTGTGTTTTCTGTGGGAATCTTGTTTGTCCAAGTCTGCATGAGTAGAAAACTTCAGGCTTGAATTTACCACCTTCCTAATCAGTAATACTTCCACAAGATATCCAGAGACGTGCACCGAGGTGGCAAACAGACTTGTATTTATTTGGCTGAAAGGGAGCACTTGTTATTCAGTCACATAGCAGAATGATAGGGAATGACCAATGGTATCCTTAACCGTATTGAAAAGTAATGTCATACCTTCCGCTTTCTTCAACCTTACTGTTGTGAATATAGAATTATTGAAAATTTTTCTAAGGAATTTAAATATATTAAAGGTTTTGGAGACTTTCTTTAATGTAAATCATGCGATCGCTAGAGATTTCGGATTCATTAATTCTGAGGTAGACCTGGACATGTATATATATGTGTGTATATTTTTATTTAAGGCTTTAAAACTTTTGGAACACATATCCGGTCCACAGAAAACTTGTGAATAGAGAGCAAAACACCTTTATTTGGGGGACCATTTGAGAGTACGTTGCTGAGATGGTGCCCCATCTCCATCCAATATGTCGGACGTGATCCTGCATAACCACAGTACAATCTTTAAAGTCAGGACATAAACACTGATTATTTTAATCTTGTCTAATCATCAGACCCCATTCAGATTTCGCCAGTTGTCCCGGTAATGTTCTTCATAGCAAAAGCATCTAGTTCAGCATCACGTGTCGTATAGAGTTGTCTTGTGTCCTTCCATTGTAAACAGTTCCTGGCTTTTCTTGACTTTGATGACCTTGATACTTTTGAAGATTATAGGACAGCTGTTTCATAGAAGAGAATGTCCATCCATTTGGATTTGTCTGATGTTTCCTCACAGTTCAGTTTAGGTTATATATCTCTGACAGGTCCATCACTAAAGTTATAGTTTCTTCTCTCAGGTGGCACACAGTTTCATTTTGTCTTATTCCTAATGATTTTCACTTTAATCGTTCGATTAAGGTGGTACCTGTCACTCTTCCATACTGTAAAGTTACTTTTCCCTTTGTAATTAATAAATGATTTATGCAGGGGTACTTTGAAATGCTTAGAATACTCCAATTCTCATACTTTGAATTTATTCATTTATATCAGTATGGATGTGTAGTTTTTATTTTATTCAGTGGGTGAAAATCTGTTGTTATTGATGTAGAAATTATCCCACTTGTGGCCAGTGAGAACCTTCAGGGTGGCTTCTGTGTCTTCCTGACATGGTCCCATCATTCTTTGTGCCCTGAATGATGGGACTTTCTGACTGAATAAGATGTTCCAAGCTCATTTAGTACTTTCTCGTCTCAGCCCTGGGGGCAGTGTTTTCTCCAAGGAGCCCTCATTCCTTTCAGTGAAAAGTGTTTAGAAGACAACCGAGTGGTAGTTGTGTTCTTCACTTCGGGGGTGTCGCTGTTCCCAGGGCCTCTCAATGACTTTTCTTTGTTGGTGTATTTGATAATGAACTCAATTTCTTTAATAGATTTAGGGTCGTTCAGGTTTTCTATTTTATTTTGAGCCTCTTTGCTAAGTGATATGTCTCAAGTAATTGGTCTAATTCTTCTAGGTTATCAAATATATTGGATAAAGTTGTTTATAATATCACCCTATTTTTAATTATCATCTGTAAGATCTGCAATGATAGCGCCTCTTTAATTTCTGCCATTGCTAATTTGTGTCTTATCTCTTTTGTTCCCTTTTCTTCATCTGTTTAGGTAGGAGCTCATAAAAAGTTTTTACAAATCTTTGCAGTGATCTACCTTTTAAACATAGCAGCTTTATTGAGTTGGGTAGTTAATTCAGTGGCTTTTTGTATGTTCACAGACTTGTATAACCATCACCTCTCTCAGTTCTAGAACATTTTCATCACCCCAAAGAGAAACCTCATACTCGTTTTCTTTCCAACTCCCCTACCCCTAGGCAACTACCGACCCACTTTCTGTCTATATAGATTTGCCTATTCTGGACGTTTTATATAAATGGAATCATATAATATGTGGCCTTTTATGAATGACTTTTTCATTTAGCATAATGTTTTCAAGGTTTATTCATGTCATTAGTATTCTGTTTTATTGCCAAATAGTATTCCATTACATGGATGTACCTGTCATCTGAAGGGCATTTAGGTTGTTTTTACTTTTTGGCTCTTATGAATGATACAGATACGAATATCTAAGTACAAGTTTTTGTGTGGACCTATGTTTTCATGCCTCCTGGATATATACCAAGGAGCAGAATTGCTAGGGCACATGGTAAGTCTGTATTTAACCTTTTGAGGAAGTGCCGAACTGTTTTCCAGAGGAGCTACGCCAACAGTTTACCAACTTTTAGCTAAAATTTTTTTTTTATTGTTTTCTTTTTAGTGCTTTTTGCTCTTAATTTCCTTCTAATTACTTTTTGGGATCACCTTACTCTTAAGGTAGAACTTCATAAAATTTATATTTTGCTTGTTTTTAAATGTAAACATTAAAGTTATAAATTTCTACTAAGCACTGTTTTAGCTAGATCCCACAAATTTTGATGTGTTGGGTTTTTTTCATTCATTTTAAATTTTTTTCTAATTTAGAAAGTTAGAAATGTTTATTTTCTAGATATATTTTTTTTCCTGAATAGCCTTCTATTATTGATTTCTAATTTAACTTTGGAGATCATCTTTTTAATACTCAGTCTTAAAAGTTTTTCGTGATTTATTTTATAGCCTAGCAAGTGCTATAGCTCGGTGAACACACTGTGCACTTGAAAAGAATGTATTTTCTGCTGCTAGGCACTGCAAGAAAAAAGATTAATGAACTTGAAGATATGGCAGCAGAAACTATCCAAAATGAAATACGAGAACTAAGAAAAAAATACAGGAAAAACAATGGACAGAGCACTGGTGAACTCTGGGACAACTTTAGGGAGGCCTAATATATAGGTAATTGGAACAGAAAAACTATTTGAAGAAATAATGACCAGGAAATTGCCAAATGTGGTGGAGACTTCTTTAAAGAATGATAAAATAAATTCTTAGTAGTATTCAGAGGAAAATATAAATGAACTGAATGCTCCAGTCAAAAAGCAGAGATTGTCAGAATGTATAAAAGGCAAGACTCAACTGTATGTCATCTATAAGAAATGCAGTTTAAATGTAAAAAATATATACGTTGAAAGGGAAAGGATAGAAAAATACCATACAGACAGTAAGCATAAGAAATGTGGAGTGCCTCTATTAATATCAGATAAAGTAGACTTCAAGACAGTACTGGCAAAGATAAAGAGGGACATTCCGTAATGATAAAATAAATGAGAACAATTATGAATGTACGAGTACACAATAGCAGACTCAAAATACATCAAGCAAAGACTGACAGAAGTAAAGTGAGAAACAGACAAACCCATAATCATAATTGGAGATTTGTAGGAAAAACGAAAATACACATCCATTCTAGTAGTCATCAGAGTGATGATTTCTTCAAAAGTCACGTAGCCACTGGAAAACCCACTATACAGTGCGATAGTGTGAGAGAAAAGGGCAGAACCCGTTTTAGTACTGCTGTGAAAACAGCCTTGACCTTGCAGGCCGCCAGGAGGTCTTGGGGCTTCCAGGGATGTGCAGACCGTGTAGTCAGCATCACTGGCCTAGTACTTTCGGATTATGGACCGTGAATAACGTGTATAGAGATTCTGGCTTCTGTTATATTCCTATTAAGAACACTAATTTTTTGTTTTAGCAGGCAGTTAACTTGGCTGAATTCAAACTCCAAACTCTGTACTCTCCTTAACTCCTAGTCATAGGGACTTAGAAGCCCTAACCTTGCGTGTCTCTCATATAGGGGTCAGCCAGAGTTTTGAGCAGTGTGTGTGTGCAGTTTGTGGATCTTCCTCAGGAATTTTTACCTTAATTTCCAGCTAACGTGGCAGCCACAAATACTGTCTTGTGTGTGTGTTTCCTCAGCTAATAAGACTGCAGGTTTCTATCCAGAGGAACTTCTTTCTGGTTGTTCTTTATCCCCCTGTGGGAAATCTGCAAATGCCCCAAAGGAGAAAGTAGAGGTGTCCGGTGGGCTCATCTCATGCTCCCTCTCTGCAGAATTCTGGCTTCTCAGGTGCTCTCTGTCTCTGTCTCCAGTGTGCTTATTAAACAGTCACCGTCTGTATTTTCACCCAGTTTCATAGTTTTTCTCCACAGGATGGTTAGTCTGATATGAGTCATTTCCTCAGGGCTGTAGGCAGGAGTCCTGAGGCCCAGAATTGAAAGCATTACCTCACATGGCTCCAACTAGTGCAGAGTTGGATTATTGTCATCCTAAGTAACATTTTAATTAATGCTACTTAATATTGCATTGGGCTCTTGGCAGCCATATCCCACTGTTGGTGTGTATTATCCTTGTGGATATCCAAAAGCTCTGTCCTCTCCTTCCTCCACCCTTTATTGCCTACTATAAAACCATGTCTCCTGTCTACTAATAATGCACTGTTTCTTTGTGTTTACAGCTAAACACAATGCTTTCATTTATCTTTATTAAATTTGGATCTGTGTTCTCTACCAGAAGCCTCTTGAATCTCTAAAGTTTTATTTTTCTCCCCATTCACACTCCTTTTGACTTTATATTATTTGAAGATCCTGTGTTCTGTTTTGTTGCCATTTTGTAAAAGCATCACCGTAAATAGTAAGAGAAGCTCCCTATTTCTTTGATTAAGGGGACACAGAAGATAGATTTGTTATCCTCACAACATTATTTTTCTTTTTACTAGTTTTTTGAGAAAATACATAATATCCAAAAGAGTCTATGAATTTAGTCTTTCCTTCGCATACATTTTAATGTTATTCACAGCAATTTACACATACGTATGGGAGATTATTGAACATACATATAAAACAATTCCTGGTACGTGTATGGATTCGTGCTCCCTCTAAGAGTTCTGACCCAGTGATAGGGAACCACTAGTCTGCAGCTGTCTGTTACAACAAAGACTTCATTCCTTTTGATTTTTTTAGTTAACATTTTATTTGGAAATAATTTCAAACTTAACAGCAAGTTGAAAATTAAAAACAGTGAGTATGTGGTATTGGTTTGCATTACCCGGATGGTTAGCGAAGTTGAGCACTTTCCCATGTACCCGTTGGCCGTCTGTGTGTCTTCTGTAGAACAATGTCTGTTCACGTTCTGCCTATTTTTAATTGGATTATTATTATTATTTTTGCTTTAGAGTTATGAGTTATTAATGTATTTGGGGTAGTAAACCCCTTATTGGATATATGCTTTGCAGCTATTTTCTGCCATTCAGTAGGTCGCCTTTTCATTTTGTTGATGGTTTCCTTTGCTGTGCAGCTTTGTGGTTTGGTATAGTACCACATGTTTATTTTTGCTTTTATAGTCTTTGCTTTGGTGTCACGTCCAGGAAGTCATCGCCAAAACTGATGTCAAGGCACTTACTGCCAGTGTTTTCTTCTAGGAGTTTTATGATGTCAGGTCTTAGGTTCAAGCGTTTCATCTATTTTGAGTTAATTTTGTGTATAGATAGTGGTCGAGTTTCATTCTTTTGCATCTTATGGCCCAGTTTTCGCAACACAATTTATCTTTTACTCTTGTATTTTCTTCGTTCCTTTATTGTAAGTCAATTGACCATAATGTATGGATTTATTTCTGGGCTCTCTATTCTGTTTCATTGATCTGTGTGTCTCTTTTTATGCCAGTACCATACTGTTTTGATTACTATAGCTTTGTAATATCATTTGAAATCAGAGAGTTTGATGCCTTCGACTTAGGTCTTTGTTAAGATTGCTGTGGATATTTGGGCCGTTTTGTGGTTCCATACAAAGGTTAGGATTGACCATTCTATTTCTTTGAAAAATGACATTGAGGTTTTGACAGGGGATCACATTGAATCTTTAGATTGCTTTGAGTGGTATGGACATTTAAACTGCATTAATTCTTCCAATCCATGAGCACAGACTATATCTTTCCATTTATTTGTGTCTTCTTCAGTTTCTCTTATTAATGTCCTTAGAGTATATGTCTTTCATTTGGGTTAAATTTATTTCCAGGTATTTTATTCTTTTTGAAGGAATTGTAAATTGGATAATTCTCTTAATTTCTCTTTCTGATAGTTTGTTGTTAGTATATAGAAGCACAACAGTTTAATATGTGTCAATTTTATATCTTGGAGCTTTACCGAATTCATTTATTAGATCTAACAGTTTTTTTGGTGGAGTCTTTCAGGTTTTCTATATATATAATGTCATCTGCAAATAGAGGCAGTCTTCTTTCTTTCCAGTTCATATGCCTTTTTTTTTTTCCTTTTTCTTGCCTAATTTCTGTGTCTAGGGCTTCCATACTATGTTGCATAAAAGTGGCGAGCATTGTGTATCCTTGTCTTGTGATCTGAGAGGAAAAGCTTTCTGCTTTTTACCGTTGAGTATGATGTCAGCTGTGAGCTTGTCATATATGACCTTCATTACATTGAGGCATTCTCTCTGTACCCGTTTTGTGACTAGATGTGTTCTTTATCCTTTCCTAAATCAATATTGTGGTTGCAAGATACATCCATTTTAATGTAGGTAGCTTTTTTTCATTTGTGTTTCATTGATGTATGATATTCTGTTATATAAATAATCACATGTCACTCATTTCCTGTTAGTGGATATTTGTTTAAATAGTCTTTAATTTTTGCAATTACAAATAATGTTGCTATCAGGATTCTTTTACATCTCCTTGTGTGTCGGTGCTTCCCTAGAGCAGTGTGCCTGAGACTGAAATGCTTAGTTGTAGGAAATGTTTAGCTTTACCAGATATTGACAGACTGTTTTCCACATTGGTTAGTTATACTTACCAACAGTTTATAAAAGTTAACATTTCTCCCATCCTCTCTGAACTTTGGTATTTTCGGGAGTGTTTTGTTTTGGTATTTTCAGTATTTCAAGTCTTGCAGTTCTGGAGATAGTGATGATGCTTACACAACAAGGCAAATATACTTAATGCTACAAAACTACAGTTAACGGTATTTAATTGGTAAATTTTGTTATGTATATTTTACCACAGTTTTTTTTAAAGTTTGTTAGTCTGATAGACATAAAAACCTCACTTCTTTTTTTTTTTTTTTTTGCTTTTTCCTGATTGCTAGTGAGATATCTTTTTCATGTGCTAAATGTCCATTCATGGTTTTTCCTCCTCAGAATTTCCAGTTCACATCTTCTTGCCGTAGAGGGTATTGCACTGAATGAAGCAAGTCGGATAGAGAAAGACAAATACTGCATGATTTCATGTACATGTGTACTCTAAAGAACAAAATAACAAAAAGTCATCGATAGAATATTTTGAGGACTACTGCTAGATAGGAGGGGGTTGGGGGGATAGCGAAAAAAGGCAAAGGGATTAAGAAGTACAAATGGGTAGTTACAAAGTAAACATGGAGCTATAAAGTGTAGCATAAGGAAAATGGTTAATAATGTGATAAATAGGGGGAAGAGGGGTACTAGATTTAGTGGGGTAACCACTTTGTGAGTTATAGAGATCTCTAATTCACCACTGTACAACTGAAACTCATATTTTGAGCTAACTATAATTGAAAAAAAAACTCATTGAATGGTATAATCTAAATATGAGCAACTAATTGTCTATCGTATTTCAATAAAACTGGAAAAGAAACAGTTTTTTTTTAGGTAGTATATCACACTTGGTAAACTCATTAGTTGGTATATTTCCAGACAGAATACAGTGATACTTGACAGTATCAGATATTTCTTCTACACTGCTTTAGACATGTACCGTAATGTGACTAAACAGTAAGAAAATATGCCAAAGGTACATGATTAATAAAAATAATTCTTAGCTGATAACTGCGGACTTGCTTGGGTGAGCTTCAGCGGTGAGCAGGGAGGAGCACTGCTGCTCAGTGGTGACTTGGGGTGTGGGCAGGAGCTGGTGAAGGGCTCACATTCAGATCCCAGTGTGATGGTGGGCAGTTTTCTCTTCATGGCTCCTGGACTCCAGAAGTACATTCTGTGAATCACTGTCCAAGGCCTTAGATTCAGCAACGGGATTTTAAGAAGTCTCACAATGGCTACTTCTTGTGTTCTCATTACTTGTTATACAGTGCGAACGTAAGATATGACCCTGTCAGGAAAATAGCCGAGATACAACTGCTCAGTGATGGGACAGCCTCCCATAGCCATGAGCAGCTTAAATGTACACTCCTGCAAATTCGTTACAGTTTTATTTGATAGTGACTTCTGGGTTAAATAAAGTAGAAGTTGTAATAAATACTGAGATGGCAGTTCTTCAGGGGAAGGACATTGGATGTGTAGATTAATTTGGGGAAAGTCGACATCTTTTCAATATTTAATCTGTCCATGACCATGATTTTATTTCTCTATTTATTTAGATGGTTTTATAATTTCTTTATAAAGGTATACAGTCAATATTTATATATTGCTGTTATTAATTTTTCTGTAGATTCTCTAGGATGATGTATCTACACAGTCATGTCATCTGGGAATAATGTAGTTTTGTTTAATTTTCATATAATGTAATTTGTTACTGTGTCGGCTCTGGTTCCCTTGACGTCGTTAAGTAGAAGTGGTGTTGGAAATCATCTTTATCCCTGTTTTCAAGGAATTCCTCCTAGTGTTTAACCACTAGATATGACGTTTGCTGTCTGGTTTTGGCAGATACCCTTTAAGAGATTAAAGCAGTTCCCTACAGTAGACGGTGTAATGGTTAAAGATGGTTCAGAGTTCAGACTTTCTAGCCAGGTTGCCTGAATTCAGCTCTTAGTGTTGTCACTTGTTTACTATGTGACCTTGGACAAATCACTTTTCCATATTACATTTTTCTCAACCGTATAATGGTGGTGATAATTTCCATTTAGTAATTGTAAAAATTTAATGAGTTAACATATAAAAACACTTAAAACCATGCCAGCAGATAGTAATAAGTGCTGTCACGTTAGCTATTTTTATTTTACAGTTACTAATACAAATCCTCGTTTGCTGAGGACTCTTGTCTTTTGAAATCACGAACAGGTATTATTGAGTTCTTTTTTCTTTAACCGACGTCTGATAGTCTCGTTGGATTTTGTTAGCACATTAATATTTGTTTAATTTAATATAGTGTCAGATTTCTGCTATGACTAGAATTTAATTAATAGTAGTTCCCATCTTACATTTTTTTTTTTCTGGGTTGCCTTTTGGAAGCTCCATGATGACTTTCCCTTCCTAACCATCCACACACATAAGCATATCACAGTCATTGAAGAATCTGTAACCTGTTGCCAAGGAAATGTGATTTTATGTTTAGTGCATCTTTGTGAAAGTAGATTACTTTGTATTGTGATACTTGACAAATAGACCAGCGGTCCATTTATGATTCTGAGAGTAAGTGAATAGTTACTAGATGAAGAAGCAGTAATTTTGGGAGAATTTACCAAGACAAGACATTGCGTTTCTGGAGTTCTCATTTGAAAACCCATTAATGTTGGAAAGTCTGTGGAGGAGCAAACTTTAAAGAGTTACTTGTATACAGCGGGGACTGAATTTACGGACTGCTTCTCTGACTTGCTAAAGAGCTGCAGATGGACAACCCCTTTCATGCTGCATTATCCAGCCTGGCTTTTAACTCCCAGAGAACCATGTTCACAAATTGATGCTCTTTTCCTCCGGGGTTGGTATAGAAGCATTAAATTGTACTAAAATATTCATATGTGAGTGCATTTAGCTGAAAGCAGTCGATGTCCTGTTCCCAAGAGGACAGAGAGATGCTGCACGAACCTGCAGCCCAGGAAACACCCTGAACGCGCCTCTCAGAGGCAGTCACGTGGCCCGGGTGCTCCAGGCTCTTCTGGAGGCGCGTAAAGTGACAAAGGGGAGGTCGTAGAATTTATATGCTGTGGTTTGGATGCATAGGTTGGTTGTGCAGTAGGTAAAAGCTTATTTGCTAAAAATTAGCTCTAATTGTATAATTTCATCTTGGATTTATTTTCTTAACAAATTTTTATTAAACTGGTTCTTCTAACATTTATTTCAGAGGACTAAATGAAATTCAGTGAAGTCTTTATACATTACCATTTTGTATATAAAGTTAAAATCTTTAACTTTTGGAGAGTCTATTGGATTTTTTTATGTGTCGTAACTTTAACAGCGTGCCACTGATAAGGTATGTCGACACGTCTTGCAGACAGTCTAATTTACCAGCTGGCGTGAGAATCTTCGTTGTAGCGATCTTGGTGTGGTAACTTGAATAAAACTACTCTAAATTTCTATTCTTTCTCTAAGTGTGTTTTTGATCATTTCATGGAAAAGCTGGTTCACTTTCTCAGGAATAGCTTCAGATGTGATACGCGTGCACATGAAGGTCAGAGAACGTGAGGCCCTGCAGCAGAAGAGAGAGGTCCTCAGAGATGCACACGACCGCTTGGCGTGTGCAATCCGATCCCTTGGTTCCCTTGAGGGCCGGAGACGTGAGTGCTAGCATGTCGTAGAAGAGAACATTTTAATGACTTAGTTCCAATTCTTATAACTTTAGAAGATGCTTCATGGAGTCTTTCTATAACTTGGGCTGAACCTCACAGCTTCGGTTGGCTTTTTATTTATTTATTTATTTTCGATAAACTATTTTTTAGAAAAGTTTTAGAATTACAGAAAAATTGCAGCAATAGTACAGAGAATTTCCATGGATCCTGTACCTGGTTTAACCTACTATTGTTATTTTTTTTAAATGTTATAGAACGACTATTTCTTTAAATTTTATACTAGTCTCAAGTGTACTGCACAGTGGTTAGACATTTATATAATTTTTGAAGTGCACTGTTTTTGATAATTGTTGAAGCCACAAGATTCTAAAATTAGGTTTTTCTGGAGAGTTGTATGAAAGTTTCTGTCAGGGTGATACCTTTCTAATGACTTCTTTTATTATGGTAAAATCTAACAAAATTTACCATTGTAATCATTTGAAGTGAACAGTTCAGCAGCATTAATGACATTCACAGTGTTGTGCAGCCATTGCTATCTACGTGTGCAGCTTTTCATCGCCCCGGACAGAAACTCTGTAGCCATGCAGTACTAGTTCCCATCCATCCCACCCAGGTCGTCGTCCCTCATCTGCTTTATGCATCTGTGATTTTGCCCTTGCAAGGTTTTGCATAAAAGTGGAATCGTGAAATATTTGTCCTTTTGAGACTCTCTTCATGTAGCCTGTTTCCAGATTTCAACCATGTTATAGCATGTGTAAGAACTTTATTCTTTTTTATAGCTATAAAATGTCCCAATAATATTCCATAAACACTTTGTTTATCCATTTATGTATGGGCAGGCTCTCTGGTGGTTTCGTGTTCACCTTTGGCCATTGCGAGTCATGTTGCCGTGAACATTCCCCTATGAGTGTCTGAGTCCCCGTTTTCAGGAGTCTTGGGTCTGTGCCTCGGAGTGGCGTTGTGGGGTCGAGATAGCAGATCCGGTCCTGTCGGTCATGCGGGCCGTTTGGATGGTTTGCGCTGGTCAGAAAGACAGGAAAGGCCCTGGAAGCACCTGCCCCGGTTCGTGGTGGCCCAGAATCTGTTGTTTCTTCGGTGACGTTTGTGGGTAAAGTCGATGGGATTCATTTCTTCAACGGGGGGTGGTGTTAAAGCAGATTTCATGTATGTTTATGTAGATGTTTTCTGCCAAAGTGAATCAGCTTCAAGTTAGCATTTTATGAAGCAGACAGAGAGGCTTTTAGGCTTCTTGAGTTTTAATGTGGCCATGCGTGGCAGAGGGCTCATTACGGACTCTTGATTCTTCCCAGTGCCTCAGGTATGACTGAGAGAGCGGCCAGTGAGACAGTTTCTCTCTGTCTAAATAACTTGCATTAAAAATCTTTACATTAGAACTTGTTAGCCTGGTGTTCCTGAATGTGAGATTTAGTAAGTATATTTTGATTAACAATATAATGACTGCCCTTTCATGAAAGAAATACTACTCAGAATGACTGAAATAATGCTAAAAGTACCCGTCGAAGTTACCTGTAAATCTTCAATAGAAAATAGTGGTGCTTTTTCAAAGAGAAGAAGCTTGTTTTATCACTGATGAGACAGTGTGACGCCAGGGCCTTGTCGCCCTGTGCAGCCGTGTGTGTCGCTGCTGGCACAGCGGACGTGTTCGGATGGACCCCATCCTCACCCGCAGATTTTCTTCCCATGGTGCACCTCCCGACCTGTGACAGTCTCCTTCAGCTCAGTCGCTCTTACTTGTCTCTTACAGCTTTTGATAACGTGGGGCAAGTTGCCCCAGATGATGACCTCACTTCGGGGACTAGGCTGTTTCCTTTTCCAGGGTGCTCAGTGGTATCTTGAAAGCGGTCGGACGCCCTCTGCCTCGAAAGGTGGGATCACCCGACCTTGGGGTCCTCGGCGCTGGCTGCGCTTCAGTGTCAGGGCTGTGCCTCCCTTGTTTACAATTGGGGAAGCTGAGAAAAGTGTACATTGACTTGTGCGCAGCCTCTCACACTTAGGTGCAATGAAAAATGGTAGCGTTAGGTGGCAGAGACATTACTCCCGGATCCAAGGCGAATTGCTCTTTGATTTTGAGCAGTGCAGAAAACAAGGGGGCACCCGTGACACCAGCATCGACTTTGAAGCGTCTGCCTTGTAATAATACTGAGTAGGGCAGGGTGCCTACTGTGCCTGCAGCGCCTCCCACGTCATTCATATTAAGGACAGCCTTCGCTGTCAGTGTGACGGGTGGGTTACGAGGTAGGTGCGCCACTCCCTACCCAAGCCAGGCCTCGTTAGTTCGGTTTATGTGTGGGAAAAGCTTTTTTGTTGAAGCTTTAATTACACAAAGTAGAATGGGGCAGCTGCGCTCTTTTCATTAAGCATTTATTAAATTGGTTTTCCATAACGATAGTTTTAATTTTCGGCTGTGGATACTGTAAAACGTTTATGTAAGTGGACAGAGAGCCGCGGTCAGTCCTCATTCCCTCCGCAGTTCCTGGGGCAGAGGGGTAGAAAGAGGTGCAGATGTCATCGTCAGCAGTTACTTGGAAACTGCAGTGTGGGGACCTTCGTTAGGTGCTGGAGATGCAGAGCTTGAGATTGTGCCTTTGAGGGGTTTTGTTTGTGCACATATGTGTGTTCAGAGCCTCTTGAGCCTAATTTGTGTTTCTGGCTCTTCTAAATAGGAAGTTAAATATATCGTGATGACCGTTTACACAAACGTTCTTTTATGAGAAGGTAGACAGCTAAGTCAAATATATCTTAATACGAGTGAGTCTTTGTTCGTCTGCAGTGTGTGTGTGTTGCACATGGATGTATACAGTGGTGAGTCGAAGTGTGATAGCGGATCGAGTAGCACAGACATGGAGGTGTGAGGTGAAGTGGGACAGTCGCTGCGACGTGCTTGGCAGAGTCGCTGACAGCAGCAAGCGCTCAAATGCTCACCCCTGCAGGCCTGGCGCAGCCCCGTGGCGGGGGGCATTGGGGTTCCGGGTCAGGGCACAGTTGAAATAATTCTTGCGTCCATTTTATTTAAAGTATTTCTGTCTGAGACATGACTTGCTAATGGCAAACACTTTGCAAGGTATTCGTAATGTAATGTAATATAAATCCATGTTAATGATGTGGTCTCTTACTTTCAGGAACTTTATATTGCTGTGGGAATATCTGGAGCCATCCAACATTTAGCCGGGATGAAAGATAGCAAGGTAACTAGACAATAATAATGATGCCAACAGGAGACACTTTCGTGTTTAAAGTTTGGGGGTTCACTGCATGTTTCCACGGAAGTAGTGTGTATAGTGGGGCCATTCACTTTCACGCAGATCTGAGAACTGAAAGAAACACGGCGCGCTCGCGGCCTGAGGGCGTAGCCTTCGTAGCTGGGGCAGTCCTGTGCCAGGGGAAGGGGCCCCGCCTGCGCCCCCGCCCTGCCGCCAGCACGCTGCAGGGCCTGTCTCGTTCGCCCCTCAGTCCCTCGTCCGCCAGTGCAGGGGTAAATGGTGATCTCTGCGGTGCCTTGCCGCGCTGACCGTCTCTGACTAGCACATGTGGTGTGAAAACAGCTTGGTGAGGCTCTGAGCCCTGATTCTCTGTCCGCTTCGCCCTGGGCCCCCCACCAGCCCCGCCCTCATGCGTCAGAAAGGCCCTCTTCTTGGCTCGTTTCTGAAGTGTGACGGGCACGGTTTGGGTTGGGGCATCTTCATTCTCCACACCTCAGTAATTTTCAAAATTAACAGTACACAGAGGAAACACTTAGTTTTAAGCTGCTGCTCGGACTGTCTCTGGAAGTCCTGTGCGGTGACTGTGTGAACATGGATTTCAGAATCTGACGCGTTAATTCACGCATGCCAGTGCAGTTCGAGTGAAGACCGTAGCCTTTCATAAAGTCGGAGATGCTTTTGATGTCCCTGATTTTTATCCATTTGATGGAAAGTTGATGTAAAAGGTAATAAAACTTTTAACAGGTTTAACTTCTAACTTGAAAAAAATGCATGCACCTACCTCCTTGTAACCTCTACATGAATTGGCCTCACACCAGTCACATTTCACAGTTGGACGGCAGGCTTCTTTACTGAGTTCTGCAAAGAGCAGTGCCAATGGGGAGAGTGTTATTGCTGCATTAGAGGGGAGAAAAATCCCACTCCTACAGCAGCCTTAAAAAATACTTTTAACCAGGCCAGTTCATACATATCTAGAATTGTGCATCTCTGACGCATCCCGAGAAGACGCTG
This sequence comes from Macroglossus sobrinus, assembly GCA_004027375.1. Lineage (NCBI taxonomy): Eukaryota > Metazoa > Chordata > Mammalia > Chiroptera > Pteropodidae > Macroglossus > Macroglossus sobrinus. The sequence continues at coordinate 201,592 of PVKZ01002496.1, forward strand.
GTGAACGTTCTCGTTCCCTGCCAGCAGGCCCTGGTGGGGGGAGGTGGGCTGGAGAGTAGATACCAGAGCGAAAAAGGAGCAGCTGAAGCAAGGGGACCAGTGCTGGGCGGCAGTTCGCAAGAATAAGCTTGAGCTGAGACTGTGTCCACCCAGTCAGCCCCTGTCATCACCCCTGTCTCGTGAGGGAGATACAGTGATCTCTGGTTACGATTTTGGTTAAGCTTTAAAATGGGATTTTAGAGTGATTGGTTTAAATCTGAATGTTGCATGGCCTACTAGCTGCCCTTTTAATTAAAATCGAAAGACTGTGAGATTCAGTTGTTACAGTAAGCGAGTCGGTGTAACGAGAGCACTTTTAGAACTATTTACATAGTGAAAGGGTCGAATACTGTCTGTGCCGTAACAGCTCTGTCATCAAGAAGAGCACGGATTTATAAGGACATAGAGTGTTCTGGAGTGCAAGCAGGATTTATCATATTTGCAGTCGGTAGTTCAGGAATATTCTTTAGTAATCTGGAAAACTGTAACCCACCCAGATCCTTTTTTGTAAATACTTTAGTAGTTCCTTGCCGACAGTTACATGCTGTTTCTTTAAAAATAACTTTTATGTAGTGGGATGAAAAAGCTTTCACATGATTAACTGTCGGATGCTGAACTTGGTGGCCTCCAGGAAAATCATTCCCCATCATTAATTAAATCAGTCTCTGCTAGTAGCAGTGAAACGGGACATACGCCCAGGAAAGAAACACCTCCATATAATTTTATAATAATTTTGCATTATTATAATCTTCCTTTAAAATAATACTACATGAGAGTCAAGACTCTGATTTTACTTTAATTGCAGTGGTGCTGGAAGCCATCTATGGGAAATACCGAATTATTTGTATGGGTAAATAAGTTTGTTGTTAATAAAAGCATGAATGGTAAACACAGCACCTTTTTGAGTATTCCTCCTTAATCTGTCACCAATCTGTCATTATTAACCTTTCAAATTTAAAAAGTTTATAGGACATAAGAGGAACTTTTGGCACTTTTCATAGGAGATGTGGTGATTGATTTGTTTTATTACATGTATTTGCTGCATACATAGGACTTAAACTTTTTTGTCTTAAAGTTCTCCTTTACAAACAGCCTGATTAGATAGCTAACTTTTACGTTGTCACAGCAGACCCAAGGTGATAATTGTAAAATACTAAATGGAATGCATTTTATGGAGGATAAATTGTTTGAGCTATAAAGGATATGAATTAGGGTATGGATTTGCTACATCTTTTTTTTTAATTGAAATTTAACATTTATAATCACAAGTTTAAATTTAGTGTTGTTAATAGAAAATAGAAAACGTTGATCATTTTATAAGTGAAATAAACTGAGGAGTGACTGAAATAATACCTCGTGATCAATAAAGTAGACTTCCAACTAGCTTATTGATCAAAGCACACCAAATATAAAATAAGTTACTCAATTTTCCATCCATGGCTTTTATTCAGTACAGGTAAAATTTTTCAATCACCTGCAAAACTTGCAAGTTATATTTTGCTTGTTTTAAGTTAGATTATTGAGGTATAATTTATATACAGTAATAGCTTTTTAATATATACCACTTCAAATTTCTTTTCTAGTAAAATACACATAAAACTTACTATCTTAACCATTTTTAGCCATGTAATTAAAAATTGTATACACATTGTATACCATACACGGTGGTAAGAAGTACATTCATAATGTTTTACAACCATCACCATCATTTACCTCCAGAATTCACCTTATAAAACTGTAATTCCGTGCCCATTAAACAGCGACTCCCCTTCCCTCTTCCCCTGGCAACCACCGTTCCGCGTTGTCTGTGCGGTTTGACTCCTCTAGGGACCTTGTGTAAGTTTTCATCTTTTGGTGACTGGCTTATTTCACGTGACATAACGTCCTCAGGGTTCATCCCCGTTGTAGCCTGTGTCAGAATTTCCTTCCTTTTCGAGGCTGAGTAACGTTCCGTCGTATGTATAGACCACGTTTTGTTTATCCGCTCATCCGCCAATGGCCTCTTGGGTTGCTTCCCCTTTTGGCGACTGTAAATGACACTGCCGTGAATGTGGGTGTACGAATATCTCTTCGAGACCCAGCTCCCGATTCTTTGTGCTGTATTCCCAGAAGTGGAATTGTTGGGTCATCTGGGCATTCTACTTGTAATTTCTTTTAGGAACTGCCGCGGTTTCCCTGGCAGCTGTGCCCGTTGATAGTCTCACCAACAGGGCACAAGGGCTCCGGTTTCTCCACGACCCCACCAGCACTTGTCTTCTGGTTTCGTCTGTTTTGATTTTTTATAGTAACCCTCCCAGTGGGCGTGAGGTGTTATCTCATTGTAGTTTTGACTTGCATTTCCCAAATCCTCAGTGACGTTGAGCATCTGCTCATGTGCTTATTGGCCATTAATGTATCTTCTTTGGAGAAATGCGTATTCGAGTATTTTGCCATTCTTTTAATCAGGTTGATGTCTTTGTTGAGTTTCAGGGGTTTTCCATAGTTTCCGGATGTCATAATCCCTTATCAGATATGTGATTTGCAAATATTTTCTCCCATTCTCTGAATTGCTGCTTTACTCTGTCGATAGTGTCTTCTGATGCACAAATTAAACATTTTTTCGTGGGGTCCAATTTGTCTTTTTCTTTTATTGCCTGTGCCTCTGGTGTCATATCTCGAGACATCACTGCCAAATCCAATGCCGTGAAGACTTTGCCCTGTTCTCTTCTAAGAGTCTTAACATTTAGGACTGTGATCCACTTTGAGTTATCCTGTTAGGTAAATGTCTAGCTTCACTCTTCTACTTGTCGGTCTGTCTGTCTGTCTGTCTGTCTGTCTATCTGTCTATCTATCTTTAGACGCCTACAGCACCTGGTATAGCTAGGCGGTCTCCCATCCAAGTACTCTCCAGGCCCGACCCTGCTTAGCTTCCGAGACCAGACGAGATCGGGCGCATTCAGGGTGGCATGGCTGTGGTCACTCTTCTGCTTGTAAATACCCAGTTTTCCCAACAGCATTGGTTGGAGAGACTGTTCTTTCCCATTCAGCAGTCTTGTAAAAAATCACTTGACCACATATGCGAGGGTTTATTTCTGAGCTCTCATCTATTCTGGTGCCAGGACCACAGTGTTCTGACGAGCTCTGGAGTACGTTTTATAACCAGGAAGTGCGCGTCCTCCAGCTTTGCTCTTTTTCGAGGTCGTTTTAAGTGTCTGGGGTCCCTTGAGATTCTTACAGGGTTGCAGGGAATCTGTAGATTGCTTTGGGTAGTAATGACATCTAGATTGTGTTAGCTATTCTGGGTTTCTTCAGATTTCATATGAATTTTAGGACAGGTGATGGGTTTTGACATTTCTGCAAAACTCGAAGGACAGTTTTTATAGTTACAGGATTCTTGGTCAACAGTTCTTTTTTTTCTTTTGGCACTTTGAATATATGAGCTCGCTGCCTTCTGGCGCCCAGTTTCTGAGGAGAAGCTACCGGTGATCTTATTGAGGATTCCTTGTATGTGATGAGTCATTTCTGTTTTTCAAGATTCTCTATCTTTGGTTTTCAGAAGTTCAATTATAATGCGTCTCACTGTGAGTCTCTGAGTTCCTCGTTCTGGGCATTTGTTGAACTTGGATGTTTATATTCACATCTTTCATTAGATTTATGACGTTTTTAGCCATTATTTCTTCAAATATTCTCTCTGCCCCTTTACTTCTCCCTTTATTTCCCCCTAGGACTACCAAATATGTGTTTTAGTCTGTTCGATGGTTGCCCACAGGTCTCTTAATATGTGTTCACTTTTCTTTAATGTTTTTCTTTCTACGCTTCAGAGTTGATCCTTTCAATGGTGCTGTCTTAAAGTTTGCTGATTCATTCTTCTACCTGCTCAAATCTGCCTTTGAATCCCTCTAGTGAATTTTTCATTTCAATTATTATATTTTTCAGCTCCAGAATTTCTTTAAGAGTTCTCTTTAGGTTTTCTTTCTCTTTCCTGATATTTCTGTTTTGTTCATACATAATTTTCTAGACTTTTCCCACATCTTCCTTTAGTTCTTTGAGATGGTTGTTTTAAAGTCTTTGTCTAATTAGATCTGCCATCAGGTCTTTTTTTTAGGGACAGTTTCTGTGGCTTTTTTTTTTTTTTTGAATGGGCTGTATTTTTTCCTGTTTCTTTGTCTGCTTTGTGATTTTTTTGTTGTTGAAAACAACATTTGAATCTAATAATGTATCACTGGAAATCAAATTCTCCTCCTCCTCCAGGGGTTTTGGTTGTTTTTGTTCATTCTTATTTATTTGATGGCCAAAGGCTGTCTCTGTGCCAAAGATTAACCTGAGGTGTGAGTGTAAGGTCTTCTCTGGGCTTTTCTGAGGTCACAGTGATTTCCCCTTATGTGCAGTTGCTTTTGAATTTCCTAGTCTGGCTCCCAGAGGGGAAAAGGAAGAAAGTGAAGGGGGCCAGCAAAAGTAAAGTGACCCTTTAAATCCCTCGCAAAGAACTTTATTGGAGGGGAGGAGCTCGCGTTGACGGAGGGCGGTGCGGTAGCAGTGGGAGCCCCCTCCTCTGCCGACACCTCTGTGCTCAGAAGCAGCCGTCATGGATCAAAGCACAGGTGCCCCGTGTGGGAGGACGGCGTCCTTTTTGGCCACTCTGGCTCCTCAGGAACAGCTGCACCGTTGCTGGGAGGGCAGCTGCCCTATGCCCAGAGCCGAGGTTTACCCTGCAAACCGCCCTGGCAGTCGCAGGCTCTCAGTAGCCTCCAAGTCCCCACACAGTTACGGCACGCAGGCCCTGCCCGTGCAGTTCCTGTGCAGGTGAGGGACAGGTTCCTGGCACTGCCCGCAGCCCCCTCCTCTGACTTGTTACTCATGGGAAATTAAACACTGGTTTATAAATCAAAACGTACATGAAAAAGTGATGATTTAAACCCTGTTTTAATACTGTGATGGGCTCATGGTGGGGGTGGGAGATACCTTTGTTCTAACAGCGAGTTCTAGATTTGCAGTATTGGCACAAATGAATCAAGTTAATCTTATTTGGTAGACATTTTTAAGGACTACAAGTTTGTCGTTAGAGAAGTTAAAATAGAACAGTTGATTTATGTGATATGTTCTCTTGATAAAGGCCTAACTCTTCGTTTTTATTTTACAGACTATTGTGGCGATTAACAAAGACCCGGAAGCTCCCATTTTTCAAGTGGCAGATTACGGGATAGTCGCAGATTTATTCAAGGTAAGCGGGCCTTGATAGTGATGGCCGTTATCCAAACTGTCATCCGAGAACTGCTTAGAGCTGGTCAGGGAGGAAGCTGTGTGTTTGTGTATCCTGTGTGTGTCGATATAAAGATACGTACACAATTTTGAATTACTTAAAGTGAAGTCCGCATAAATGCGTGACGTTTATATGGAGCATTATAACTTTTTCTTGAAGGGATCCATACTGTTGTTTAAATATCCACGTGGCTCTTGGTATCTGATGCGCCGAAGTCAGTATACAGTGAGGAGTGAGTGACTCATAATTATAATCTAGAATCACATTTGGGGACACCTTAAAGTCACAGTAAATCCCTCTGTATTTGTCCTCCCTGTGAAAGAAATTATGTCGTACTTCCGATGAGCACCCGACACTTGCCCGTATTTAAAGGTCACAGCCATGCACGGCGTGGGCCTCTACCTCCCTTGGCGTGCCCGCAAGCTTCTGGGTTCCCTTGTGCAGAAACCACTCACGCGGGGAACGGAGGCTCTGAGAGCGGCATCCAGCCGTGGGAGCGAAGCGGGTTTGCGGGAGCAGCGTGAGGACCGAGCCGGGGCGGGGTCGGGGGCTGGCTCGAGCCGTGGCTTTCCCAGCTCCGTGTGCCAGCCGATGTGCTCGTGAGCGCACCTGGAGAGCACCGCTGGCTCCGGAGAGGTCCCTGCTCCATGAGGGGTGGACCGCTCAGCTGCCAGCGTTGCGCAGGTGGGCAGAACCTAAAGGGGGGCTGTTGCCTGAGTCGGCACGGCCGTCCCGCCCCGGAGAAGCCCCCTTCCCCTGAGCCTGCAACGTGCTCAGGGAAGAATGCGGGGAAGAGGTTCAGTGACCCCGGGGTCCTGTCACGTGGCCCAGCTGTAAGAACAAACAACAGGGGCAGTTATTTGGCCACTGAGGTATATCCCCAGAGGAAAAGTTGCGTTTATGTGCTTATTGGCCGTTTGTATATTTTCTTTGGAGAAGTGTCTGTTCAGGTCCTTGGCCTATTTAAAAGTGGTGTTATTTGTCTTTTTGCTGTTTAGTTGTAAGAGTTCTTCATATATTCTGCATACAAGTTCCCTATCAGCTGTGTCCCCTGCAGGTATCTTCTCCTATATCTTTTGTGGGGAACAGAAGATACTTGTCACTTTCCTTGACATTGTCCTTTGATGCACAAAAGCTTTAACGTTTCGATTAAGTCCAGTTTATCTTTTTTTTTTTTTTATCTTGTAACTTGTGTTTTCAATGTCATTTATGTGAAACTCTCCCCGATCCAGTGCAGCGAATATCCGCCGACAAGAATCTGTTCACGTCCGTGCTTTCAGGTCTTTGGGTGTGTACCTGGGAGTGGAATTGCTGCGTCACGTGGTGCTTCTAAGTTTAGCGTTTTGAAGAACCTCCAAAGTGCTTTCTCCGGTGGCTCCGCCATCTCACATTACCACCAGCAGTGCATAGCTGTGCCCATTTCTCCATTTCTTTGCCGACACTTGTTATTGTCGGCCGTCCGAGTGGGCGTGAAGCAGTATCTCCCTGCGGTTGATTGGCATTTGCCTAATGGCTAATGATGTGGAGTGTCTTTTCATGCACTTATTGGCCATTAGTTCGGGGAAATGTTTATCTCCATCTTTTGCCCGTCTTTTTTGTTGTTATCTTTTTGTCGTTGAATTGTAGGAGTTCATCTGTTCTGGATATTAAAGCACTATCAGATGACTTTCAAATATTTTCCTCCATTTTGTAGGTTACCTCTTCATTTCTTATTAATGTCCTTTAATGAAAAAAATTGTTAATTCTGTTGAAGTCCAGTTTATACATTTTTTTCTTTTGTTAATGTTTTTGGCGTCTTAGGCTAAGAATCCATTGCCAAACCCAAGGTCTTACAGATTTACCCCTGTGGTTTCTTCTAAGAGTCATATCATAGGGTTTTTGCTCTCACATTTAGGTTTTTGATCTGTTTTGAATTAATTTTTGTGCATGGTTTGAAGTTAGGGTCCAGCTTCATCCTTTTGCATGTGGACACCTAGTTGTCCCAGCACCATGTCTGTTGGAGAGACTTCTGTTCCCACTGATCGGACGTGGCGTGCCCTGTCTTTTCAAACCCTTCTCACCTCTCCCCAGCATAGCTGTTCACTAGTCATTCTAATCCATTTACTGTCTGGGACCTGTGTGTTTATCTCTGCGTGTCTCTCTCTCTCTCTCTCTCTCTCTCTCTCTCTCTCTTTTTCTTTTCTTTTTCTTTCCTTCCTTCCTTCCTCCCTCCTTTCCTCCTTCCTCTTTTGCCCAGAGGCCTTTTCTTCTCCATGGCCATGTTCTGATTTTTCCCAGTCTACACCGATCTCTCCTTCCTCAGGACTACTGAATTGGAGTGCTCCATGCTATTCTTCTCATGCTCGTACATTACAATGTAAGGCGAGTACATTTCTGACTGGGGGTTTGTGAGCCTCTGTCTGTCTCCCCAGCGAGGGGGCCGACTCCTTGTGGGGGGAGTCAGGCCTGGACTTCTGTCTCCCACACTGCTGACCCTGACGAAGCATTAAGTCTGTGAGATGTAGTTGTGTTGTGATTTATATCAGTAGATTCTCTTATTTTAAAGGTAAATCCATTCTCCTTTGGTCTTGCTGAGCTAGGGAGCTGCTCTGTACTGTCTACAATAGAATAAAGACTAAGAATCCAGCGCTCCCAGTGTGCTCAGCCGTCACTCAGCGAACCCGAGTTCGCATCCTTGTTCCTTCACTGAGGTGTTGTCTGGTATACCTGCAAGTCTGAGGCTGATCTAACAGAAAAGAACGCAGATGATGTACGGAGAAAGCCCCCCTGAACCCTTTTTTGAGGAGTGTGGCAGAGGGACGTTCTGTAAGCATTTTTAAACTACATGTTCTAAACCAAATTAACGTTTCATATAAAAGAAGTTGGGCTCTAGCCTGTTTCTCAGGAAACACGTGGGTGCCCTTGAGTCTCGTTTAGCTTGTTGTCTCTGTGACTAGCATAAGCTCATGGCCTGTCCACTGAGGACGGCCGGGAGAAGGTGCCATCCCTTAATGCTGCTCCCAGCTGATGCCTGCTGGCTCCACAGTAAACACGGGCCTTTTAGCAGGCTGCGGACAAAGTGACACTCGGAAGAAACAACATGTAGACAATTTCCTTAATAAATTTTGTACGAACACATTATTTCCACCTAATGGAAATGTAACACACGTAAATAATTGAGAGGCTGTATTCATCCGTGGCGGGTTCAGCGCTGTGCGCCAGGGCGGTCGCCAAGCCCTTGGAAGTCTGGGTAGCTGACACCTTCTACAAGGGGCTCGGCTGGTGCTCAGGTGGGCTGTGCGAGAGCACTCTGCAGTCCTCATCCCCAGGTGTCACGGGGTGGCTACACGCTGAAAGCTCAAGTTGCAGCCACTGAACCGCCAAGACTAACGGTTCATAATCCTCTTTACCATGGGCGCCGGCTTGGTCCCTGTCCCCTCACTGTGCTTCCTCAACGTGTCTGCTGGCCTGGATTTGAATAGAGTGGTGATCTTGAGTGTTCAGCATGCCGCTCGTTTTTATGTGCCAGAAGATAGTAAGACGTGCCGCAGAAGCACTGACAGTCTTTGCAAAACGAATGGTGGGTGAACGAACAGATGAGGAGCAAAGAAGTACGAGGGGACCCGCGACTTAGCAAGAGACTTGGTGTGGCCTTCGAAGGAGAGGCAGGCCGGGGGACTCAACGGCGCTGTCAGCGCCGACGGGCAACATGGGACTTCCTGTTTTCTCTGGAGCCTTCGAGGTTTGCAGTTGTGTCACAAACTGCAGTTGTGTCTTAGGCCATGAGTGGGCACTTGGCCCTGCCAGCTCTGTGTCCCGGGTGGTCTGCCCACAATGGGACGAGAGACTCTAGGAGGACAGGCAGTTCCTGAGTGGCAGAGGGTCACGTGTGCCTCAGAGGGGTTTGTGTCTTTCTTTTGGCGTCTGGGGACCTAAGGAGCGGCGGCCATATTGCAGTGATGGCTCAAGTGGTTAATTACTTTCTTTCGATTTGCAGGTAGTTCCTGAAATGACTGAGCTGTTGAAGAAAAAATGAGTCATGATCGTGTCGTAAGGAAACTCATATGTCTGAGTATTCAGCTGAGATGATAGAATTCCATGGCTGTTGTTGGAAAACTTGCAGAGCTGCATTTCCTAATTGGAGGAAAAATTCTAACAGAAGCTGGAATGCTTTTTTATAGGGCTTTATTATTTGTGGTTCTAAACAATTATTTTTTGAAATTTTCTAATTCTGATATACAATATATAATAAAGTCTTTCCACAGCTTTACATCTACCAGAAATATGGCTGGCTTCGTAAGGACAGAGAACTGAAGAAAGGTAGTAGATGTTCATCGGTCATTTCTCTTCGCCCGTCCCGTTCACGGAGGGCTCTGCGTCTGAGGAAGATTATGAACATGAGTGTTGCCTCCGTCTTAAGCCACCTAACCTAGTTGTCGAGAGAAGGGGACTAGATCGGCAAATTCGGAGTTAAAAAGCCAGGACGAGTGACACGAATATTATCCTAAACGTAGGCCCGTCTTCAGAAAGCTATGGTAATGTGACAGAAGCACACCTGGCTTCAGCCTGACCGTGCCGAGTGTGTGCAGTCGGCGTCAGTTTTCCGTTTCGTGCTGATACGCGGCTTTGCGTCCGGAGGAGAGGGTGTGCTGGGGAGGGGCTCCCTTGAGACAGTTCCTGCCCTCTCCGTGGCTTCCCGGGCTCTCAGGAAGCAGTCAGGTGTGCGGGTCGGCTACATGCTCTTGGCTCTGGGTGTACGTGCAGGTGAGGGAGCGGGGGCTGGCGAGACCTGGCCAGGCCAGCAGGAGGCTGCGGATGGACACCTGGGGCCACAGGAGGCCAGGCGTGGCCGGGACCTGAATGACCAGGGCTGCCACCCTGAAGCAGATCTGGAGTGATGGGTGTTAACAGGATGAGGGATGGGAGGTGACCGGTGGTACCTGAGGGGAGGGCAGAGGGCCGGCCAGTCCCCTTGTGTGGCTAGCCTGGGGCCGACTAGCTGAACCGTTTTGGTTTGCGTCATGAGCACTTGCCGTGAAACACCTTTAGAGGTTACTTGTCCCTGGCCGTTCCCGCCTTCAGTGTGGCAGGAGGAGAGCAGCGAAGTGATGCTCTGTGTTCGAGCCTCAGATTCTCGAGCATCAGAGCTCTGCAGTCCCCTGGTTGTGCAGATGGGGACACTGAGGGACAGAGATGTGAAGGAAGTAAAGTGACTAGTCCATGGCCACATGATTCGGATTCCCCTTGGAAGAGGAATGCGACACTTTGTCGCTGCCTTCGAGGCTCTTCCTCAGTTAATCCGCGTCCCTGCCGGACGTAGTGACTGGGGACAGGACGATGGCACAGGCGACGGTCGGCTGGCTCAGGGAGGGCCGTGCCCGTGGACCTTCACGCACGCAGACCTTAGCGCGCACGGCCCTGGAAGGCAGATGCAGTGAATGTTGGTGTTTTCCAGCTGAGGGGGCTGCGGCCCGGAGCGGGTCTAACGTGCTGAGCTTAGCTAACGAATGAGCCCGGACTGGCAACCAGGAGGTGCCGCTTGAAAGCAGCGGCTTCACCGGTACGTGTTGCTGTCCTGCCTTGGCTGCAGGAACAGGTAAAGGGCACCAGGTGCTCGTGCTGGGTAGGGGGACACAGGCAGGGTCCCCAGTGAAGAGATGTGGTGTTCGGGGCTGGTGTTTGCGGCAGCATTTTCTTCAACCCAGGAGCCCCTCGAAGTTCCCACTGAGAGTTTACCTGCAAGGCGAGTGTGTGAGGTGGGGCACCCTGTGCGCGGCAGGTGGTGGCGATACACCCTTGGATCCCAGTGTTTGGGAACCAAGCTGCCGGCTCCCGATACTCCGCCCTGCACGTGGGCCGAGGGGTGCGGGAAGTTTGGCTGAGCGTGCACGTCACCCACCTGCCTCCCGAGGTTGGGGGTCTTTGGTCCACCTCGCAGTGCCCCCGGGAGCTCGGTGGCCGGGGTTCTTTGGCACAGCCCACTCTTCAGGTTGGGCGGCTCCCAGGAGAGATGAGCGGAGACACGGTGATGAAAAAAGAGGATGGCATGAAGGCATCCTAGCTGAGCCTGCTACATCGTCCCTACAGGGGCATTGACGTCAGCGTGGGCAGGAGCATAGGGAAGGGATTGTGGGGGAGACCGACTTATGGTGCAGGAGTTTGGCCTCTGTCCCCATAGGTCGCTGTCCTCAGTCTTTGCTCTCCATTCCGGCACCCCAGGAGCTGGCCCAGGGATGGCGCCGTGAAAGCGCGTGGGCGTCGTGCCCCGAGTCTCGGGAGAGGTTCATCAGTAACGTGGCTGGTTATAAGTCTTTCTTGCATACTTTCTTCTAAAACTTTGGTGGCTGCTGCTCCTTGTCATTGGAACGTAAGCTCATAGCAAAGCACGTGGACAAGTAGCAAGTGGGTATTAAGCAAGGTGGTCGGTGGCCACGGACCCTCCACAGCTCATTGAGTGGACGCTTGTCAGACACTCAGCACTGTGAGGCGGTCATTGGTCCTCATTTGCGGGTTAGAATGAAACAGGTCAGTATCACAACGCTCCACCTAAGAGCTGCGCCACTTCCGGAGGCCCTGCCGCAGCTCCTGGCGATGGGGCCGTTGACATTTCGTGAGGGAGGCCGGTGACTTCGGCTGGGGGAACAGCCTGCGGTGCGTTCAGGACGGCAGAGGGAAGGGGGAGTGGTGAGGAGGGGGCTGTGGAGATGGGGCCAGAGCCCCGGCGTGCGTGCTCCGTCTGCTGTTTCTGAATCTGGGCTAGGCGGCATTTCACACCGTCTCACGAGGGGTTTTGCTTTGGATCTGCGTAAACGTGGACTTAGGAGGCCAGGAGACCCAGAGGACTCTGAATGACAGCAGATAGATTCGGTCAGTTGTCGCTAAGCTAAAGGTGGCTTGCTAATAACTTGTGGAAAGCCTGTTAAGGGTGACACACGGCCACAATCGTAGATACCCTTAGGTCATAAAAAATACTTTGTGGGGAACCCAAGTGAAGAAGAGTTGCTGCTGATCCCCACTTTAGAAAGCAGTTCCGTGTCAGTTAGGGCACCAGAGGTGGAAAGGGTGGGAAACAGTGAAGGAGTCGATCGGTGGTGACCTCAGGCCAGAGTCTGCTCCTGGCCTCGGGCCGTATTCTGAGTCCTCTGGGAGACTGGGGATGGGCCTTCTGTGGCCTGGTGCGGTGCGGAGTGGAGGGAGCAAGGTGAGATGGCTGAGCGGGGGCAGCAGGGACAGCGAAGCAGCCAGTGGGAAGTGTGTCCCAGGCAGGAGGGAGTGCAGTGGCTGCTGGGCCCTGACCTCGACTCCCTTCTGGCCTGGCCACTGTGCTCAGGGCCTGCGCCCCGCCCTATCGGCTGTGCACACTGGCTGTCTTCTGTGGCCCTTCCTCATGTAGTGAGGGCGGAGGCGCGCCTGTTTGCCGGATGTGGGGGCTTGTGCTTGTGTCTCCCTTGAAGCATTCTTAAAGGGCTTTCCTTTCATTATGTCATTTGCTGTCCCCGCAGCACTCACAGGGGTGGGGGACCGGAAGCAACTGGGCTGGGGACAGGAGGTTGCAACACAGGGGAGTGTGGAGTAGTTCCAGGACAAATGTCAAGCGAGGAAGGTGTTCCTGAGGGTGACAGAGGGGATGGACACTGCCATGCGTCAGAGAATTCCAGGCCACCAGTCTAATGTGTAGTCTGTGAAAGCTGCCGTGTGTGTGACTCGCTCTGAGAATCCAGGGTTTGGGCTGGAGACCGTGCCCAGTGCTGGCTGGAGAGCAGTTGTTGCCCAGGGAAGATGGACTGTGTGCCAGGCCCACAGGGGGGCCGGCCCCCAGCACTGCTGGCTCTGAGCCTCGTCTTCACTGCTGGTGTGGCATGTCAGCGTGCACCTCGGCCACAGGGTTGGCTTCTGTGCAGCTCCCGTTGCCCAGCAGCCGTCGCTGGGCCGGGCGCCGAAGAGCGTGGAAGCCACAGCATTTTCTTTACTCCTGCGCTCTGGGACTCAAGGCTCCACCCCACACTTCTGCCCTGGCAGGTGAGGGTGCACCCTGTAAAGCTGCGACGGTGGGCCGTCCTTGCAGAGGCGGGGACCGCCCCTTGGTGTCTGTCCCCGGTCTTCATCTGCTCGGGGCGGCGCTCACACACAAAGCCAGTTATGCTCAGGTGGAATCGGGCCTCCCGGCAATCTGTATGTAAGTACTCTAAAGACCCACTCTTCTGCAGACCCTGTTTCTAGATGGGGAAACTGAGGCAGAGAGCAGGACCACTTGCCCAGCATCGTCCCTCACTGCCATCTTTTCTGTCACATTGTCTGCAGCAAAGCTGCAGCAGAGGCGGGTGCTGGCTCGCAGCGGAGTCGCACCTGTGGCGCAGGTTGGCCAACGGGCCTGGCCGAGAACGGCACTGTTTCTGGTCAGGCCAGCAGACCACCAAGCAAGGACCCTGCTGGCTCCTGCCCTAGGGATTAGAAATCATGACATGCTCTCCAGCCTGTCACATGAGAGCAGCTGACAGTGACCATTTTGCTTGCAATATTCTTGAGCTGGGAGCCTGGGAGTCGGGCCTAGTGGGGTCTGGACTGGTTTCAGGGCCTCCCAATGGTGTTTGGCCCCGGGTTCTTCATCCATAAAAGGAGGTTAGGGACACCCCCGCACGGGGTCTTCAACAGGATTACAGAAACCTTAGTAAAGTCCTAAGTAGTCAAAGCTATACATCTGCTGGTGGTAACCCTGAATTCCTCTGAGGACACCCAAAAAATGGCTCAGTGGGACACCGATGCCTTTCACACTTTTCAACTGCTGATGTCCCCGTGAAGCAGGAGGGTGCTCTTTGCCTGTGTGTGCTAATTTCCCTCTTTCCTCCAGTTGCGCCATCTGCTGGAGCAACTACCCGGGTCACCCCACCCAGCGAGGCACTGCGGACCCCACTGCGCCACCAACCAAAGAAAACTTCTGCCAAACGTAAGTCTCAGTGCAGCTGGTTTTTTTATTGGAGCTGACATCGGAAAATGGCCGTCCCCCCACCCCCCGCCACCTTTGTCCCCTTAGGTCCTGTGAAGGTGAAAACCAGGTTTGTCTTAAAATTAAGTCTCAAAAACGCTCATACGGAAATGAGCGATTGAGGAGCAGCGAACCAGTCCCAGAGGGTTATCTTCTGTGGGGTCGTGTGGCTCCAGCCCCTGCTCACCGTGCTGTTCCCGCAGTCCAGGGAATGGAGACTGAGCCTGGACTGGGCTGAGCCCGCTGAAGCTGGGCCACCGGCTCGTTTTGTAAAAGTGGCTTAAAACTGCCAGCCCCGAGTGCTGCCCTCCCGTGATCAGGGCCAGACGAGGCACCTGTTCCAGGCTTGGACGTCTGAGGCATGTGGCCTTGTGTCACCTCCCTGAAGGCAGGCAGCACCCTGGGAGTGGCCAGGTGGGCTCATGGGTCTTTCGTGTGGCCCCGGTGTCTGCCTTCCCTGCCTACCAGAGGTTTCTACCCTCTAGGGACCGGCTCCGTGTGTGCTCTTCGGATGCCAAAGATGCGGACTTGTCCCCCAGCATGGGTGCGGCAGACTGGAAGCGGTGACAGGCTCCATCTGAAAGACTGTGACGCCTTCCGGAGTCTCCCACTGGGACAGGCCTGCCCTTCGCTCCCATTCGAGACTGCTTTGGACAGAGCGGGCTGTGTGACGCAAAGGGGACCGGGCCCGCGATCTTCTGGGATGGGCGGGGGCCCCCAGACAGTGTGGACAGCAGGTCTTGCTGCTGCGGTGGCAGTGGCAGGGGAGAGGGGCTAGGCTCCGACGAGGACGGCTCCTCACGGGTGGCACTGTAGTCTGTGGAGGAGCACAGTGTCTGCTGCTGTCGCTGTGGGCCCAGGTGACAGAGCTGCGAGCGGAGCGGGAGGCACTTTCGGAGGTGCTCACGTGGGTGCCGCCACTGCTAAGCTTCAGGGACACGTCCACGGCAGCGGTGCTGACCACATACATGGCCGGCTCTGGGACACTGCTGTCTGAAAGGAGGGGTGCTGACCACCCTCTGCCAGACCAGTGCCCCTAATGCAGTGGGTCTCAGCTGGACCAGTTCCAGGCATGTGAATGGCTTTTCTTGACCCTGAATGTTCGTGTTCAGGCTCACGCTCAAGACAGGTGCATGCCCATCCCCACCACTCCTCCCCTCCCCACGTCATCCTTTCTCCCTCTCTATTCGTGTCCCTCCCACGTCCCATCTCCCTGCAGCATCCAGCCCCATGCCTTCCTTTCTCCCTCTGCACCCATCCCATCTCCATAACCGCCTTCTCCCCTGTCGTCTCAGTTCCCCCCTCTACTCCCATCCTGTCTCATCTCATCCCACATCCGTCTAAGCACCCGATCTCCATTCTCTCCCACATCCCCTCCCATCTTCTCTCTTTCCCCGCACCCCAACTCCCAGCCCCGACTCCTACCTACGCCATTACAGCCCATCCCAACCCATGAAACCTCCGATCACGTATTTCTTCCCACGTATCATCCCATCTCATTGCTAGTCACATCCTCATCCCAGCTCTACTCCCATCCTATCAGGTGTCAACCCACCTCCCTCACTACTACCATCCCCCATCCCACCTTCCATCACATTTCATCCCGTCCTCAATCATCCGTCTCCTACTCCTACCCAAATCATTCCCATCCCACGCCATCGTTTTCGAATCTCCCAGGCTCAAGATCCAGGCCCAACGGGGTCTGGGCTGGTTTCGGTGCCTCCCAATAGGGTTTGGCGCTTGGCTTTTCATCCGTAAAATGGGGTTAGGGACACCACTTTACAGGGTCTTCAGGATTACAGGAGCCTTAGTAAACTGCTTAGTAGTCAAAGCTGTACGTCTACTGCTGGTGACCCAGAATGTCTTAGGGAACACCCCAAAAACGGCTCAGTGGGACATCGATGCATTTCACAAGTTTGACAACTGCTGATGTCCCCGTGAAGCAGGAGGGCGCTCTTCGCCTGTGTGTGCTCATGTCCCTCTTTCCTCTAGTTACGCCATCTGCTGGAACGACTCGCCGGGACACCCCACCCAGCGAGGGACCATGGACCCCACTGCGCCACCCACAAAAGAAAACTTCTTCCAAACGTAAGTTCCAGTATAGCTAGTTTTATTATTTACATCAAAAATACTTGTCAACACAACACACACCTCCAACTGCTTATGTCCTATTAGGTGGAAACCAGATACTTCAAGATTTACAAAGGAGAATTACAACCCCGCATGCTACCAGCGATATGCATACACTTGTATCCAAGAGGTCCCGGGGACCCCAAAGGCCCCACCCCGATACAGAGACACCCGGGTGGCCCCGAGGGCCCCTCCCGCTCATACACACAGCTGTCCACGGCGCTGAAGCGGCGCGCTGCCCCCCCTTTACACGACGTAAACAAGCCAACACACGCCGGCGCCACAGGGCCCCGAATCCCCAAGGGACACCCAGAATACCAGGAGATCCCGCACGGGCCCAGAGGGGATCCCAGCCCCCACAAGCAGCACACCAGGGTCACGGGGACCCGCACCGGGGCACGCTGGAGGAGTCCCCGGGCCGCATCGACCACGCGGAGCTGTCACGGCCGTCCCCGCCACGTACACGTGTGTCCCAGAGGTATCAGTGACCTCAAAGGCCCCGCCCCGATACAGAGACACCCGGGTGGCCCCGAGGGCCCCTCCCGGTCATACACACAGCTGTCCCCGGTGCTGAAGCGGCGCGCTGCCCAACCCCCCCTGCACTACGACGTAAACAAGCCAACACACGCCGGCGGCACAGGGCCCCCAGTCCCCAAGGGACACCCATGGTCCTCGGAGATCCCGCACGAGACCAGAGGAGTCCTCAGCCCCGCCCACGCAGAACACCAGGGTCACGGGGACCCGCACCGCGGCACGCAGGCGGAGTCCCCGGGCCGCCCGGACCACGGGAAGCTGTCCCGCGCCATCCCCGCCACCTACACTTGTATCCAAGAGGTCCCGGGAACCCCAAAGGCCCCACCCCGATACAGAGAAACCCGGGTGGCCCCGAGGGCCCCTCCCGGTCATACACACAGCTGTCCA